>VSTD030001556.1:0-12964 GCA_008808055.3 Sporobolus alterniflorus | reverse complement strand
CATTGAAGGTAAGTAAACTATTTATTGTTGAATTAAGTTAAGTATTATCCATTTATAACACTAACTTTTCATGCAGGCTTGTTTTGGGCGACGGGGTGGTGGATCATGGGACCTATGCCCGACAGCAGTGTTCTACCTCCAGTTCCTCATCCAGTCGGTCCCGCCAAAGTCAGGACAACCAAACCAACCAAATGTTGCAATGTCATGAGGAGTGGATGCAGTAAATCATCTTGAAGCTACATGTAAAATATCTTCAAGTACTTTGCAATTTTTCCAATTTCATACAAATATTGCTTAACCGTGTACTTCACAACTTCTTGCAGCAAGGATACACTCCATTCGGTGCACCGCAGCCATCGCCATTTTCTCATCCAACCACACCGATTGATCCATCGACCCCACACGTCGACAGCGCATAGGTCAATGACTCTACTGTTTTGTATTCAAGCCAGAATCTTGATTATTAAACATGCATGACTCAATCTTTTTTATGTTACAGGCTTCTCAAAGTAGCCAAGCACCTAGGTTCTAGTGGATAGGAGGATCTCCTGCCGCCGGTGCACCTCCTATGTGGCCGCAACCTCCACCGGCAAGATTCTGGCCGCCTTCGGGTCAAGGCTTTTGGTGTCCGCCCCTACAGTCATATTCAGGTCAGCCTAGAGGCCACCCTCCCCCACAGATGGGTCAGGGTCAGGCTTACTGGCTGCCTCCGCTGCCATGGGGATGTCCACCAGGAGGGCATCCGCCACCGCCCTTTGGCTCACCTCCGTTTAGGTCCCGCTACATCGACCTATGACTTCCACACCACCCACGGTAAGAAACTACTTCACAATCCTAACACGTCCATTTCGCATTCCTAAAACAACCATTTACATGTCTTTCAGGGCGACTCGGGATCACAAGGCGGTGGGCTGGGATACGACTTTGTCCATGCCCTCATCAACCCGACGGGAGGATCCGATGGCAACGACGTGGCGCCATAGTCGTTTTTCCTTTCTCTCTTGTCATAGTTTCTGTTTTAGTTTTGCTCATCCTGAACTATAGTCGTCAAACTTGTTTTGCTTGTGGTAAACTATATTGTGAATTTGATGATATATATATATATATGTGTGTGTGTGTATGATATTGATGTTGTCATATATATTGCTAGAACTGAACTTTTTGCTGTATAATGTGCCTGTTCTGGAGGCTCCCCATCCGGGGAGGCAGCCCAAACAGGCTGTATTAAAAAGATTAAACCCTTACCGACGAATATAACGGGCCACCAGTCAGACCCATGCCCCGGCCCGCCACTCCAATACGTTCATCGGTGAAGCCTCACCGACGAATATAACAGGATATATATTGTCATATTCGTCGGTACCGACGAATAGGACAAATTAAATTCGTCGGAGTTATGTTCATCGGTTTAGAAGGTATATTCATCGGTTCTAACCGATGAATGAATGCATCTTCCTGTAGTGTATATGGACTAGCCAAGTATTGGCACATATGTATACATAATCGCTATATGTTTCACAGTTTTGCATCCTCCTCACACACGCATGTGCCGCCATGCAGATCGTGAGAGTCAGTCTTGACACAGGCCAAAGACAACATAGGGCATCATGTCGTGGCTTGTGACCAACAATCCAGCTTCAAGGTAACTTTATTTTTCTCAAGAAATGATTTTAACTGACTAGTGTAATGTTTTTAAAATTTCTAGTTATCGTAGTACTATAAAACTCCATAGAGGATCAATCACGACACAAAGTAATTCAATCATTAGAATTCCTTCATAATTTAGGATCAATCACCACAAGATATAATCCTCATTAACATATCTTGCTGTTCGTAAAAGACATATGTGAGAGCCGTAAAAAACCTAGAGGCTCACCTCAGTATACTATTGGAAATTTTGCTAGGCCAGTTAAGCCGGCTCACATGTATGATTAAAATCATGCTGTGAAAGTCTGTCGTGTTAATCAAGAGGACGAATTTTAATTTGGCATGCCTCCCTTAACATCAATTGGAAGGCATAAAGGTTGGCCCTCCACACTTGGGACCAGGCATTTCACAGGAGTACATCATTCAGATATGTCGATGCCAGTGACCTCCATTGCATTATAGATCCACTTCAGAACATCTCTCTTTGGAAATTGTTACCTGGTTCAAGTGCACAATAGTAACAGCGGAGAGATACACAGATAAGGAAGCAGCTAATGATTTTAGTGAAATTCAAACACAGAAGAGTGAACATATTGTATGTTTGATTTTCCAAAATGAACAATGTGGATAATACAATAAAGATTACCATGTTATACTTTTTGCACACCTGGTAGGATTACCATGTTATACAAAACCAAGAAAAGAAAGATGTACCAAATCATTCCTCATGCCTTTGATGGCTTACCATGCATGAACGCGTTGGATCGATAGGTCGTTCATCAGTTGCATTACATTTTGTTTCAGCTTGAGGGCATCCTAAGAAGTGTAATAAAAGTACAAACATAAGTAAACACTGTACTAACGCTAAAGGGGATGAAAAGCAAAAGGAGAACTTGATCAGAAAATGAGGTAGAGATGTCAAAATCAATTATAATGCACAATGGGTTGAACTGAACGGAATTGCCAAATTAGATATACATATGATTTTCCTACCTTAGGTACAACTGCTGTCCCAAAGCAAGCAGTCTATGTGGGATAAACACAATAATACATGTTTGCACCCAAAGCACTACATATGACAATATGAAGTGGATAGCCAATACATACCCTTTGAAAGATTCAAGGAACTGTAACATTAACATATGCATTACATAAGATCACATATAAATATGGACAAATGCATATCAGTAAACTAGGATTATTTTAGTCACGAAAAAAGTGTCTCTCACTGAAGGTTTCCTTTCATAGGATCAAATATAAATATGGACAAATGCATATCGGTAAACTAGGATTATTTGAGTCACTTAAAAAGTACCTATCACTAAAGGTTTCCTTTTCACTAATAACTTCACCTGCTAATCACTTGATCCCTCAGCGGGTGTTGTGGTATTGTACTCCTGTATCCTTTGAACTTCTGTGTAGGAGCAGATGCCACCTGCTTTTTGTTTGTATGCTTATCATATTCTGCAAAAACAGAGTAGGCAACTAAAGACCATGTTTACTGGCTCGAATGAAGAGCATGTCCACCTAAGCAAACTATTGAATCTATAGAAACCAAATGTCAGTAGTATTTTGTAAATAGCATATCAAGAGTAACGTTCTGCACCTTCCATTTCAGTTTGCTATCATGGAGAGGATAATAAACAAAACACTTAGGGAGTGACTGCTTTTCAGGAAATATGAGTGTACTACAGCAGACCGACATTTTTCTTCTAGAATTCTATTCCAGTTAATGTGGGACAATTGGCAAATGTCAGTCTGATTCAGATCTGAACAGTCCAAGGTTTCAAGTTTCTGAGCAACACAACAGCAGTGAAAGAGATGTGTCATATGTTTATATGTGAGATGCAATGAATTTAGCAACCTTAGTTTCCAAAGAAACCAATCAGGCTGCCCACTTCAAATGCCTAGAATGTTGTACAAACCATTCACATTCCACAACTACAGCTGTAAGCAACAAAATAACTTGGAACACAGTGCACTTATTTGAAAGATCAAGTGAAGACACACATACTCATGTCATCCTTGGTGCTAGATAACGACTACATGTCCACAATGATACCCATGTGGCAGCTTCGACAACGTCGACTGTTCCAGGTGCTTCTCCAGGATCTCCTTGCAGCTTTTAGCATATCATAACCAAGAAATTCAATCCCATCTAAACTGTCTAAGATCAGTAAGTAGTAGAAACAATTGCAATGTAGAAGATACCTCTCTGTGAACTTATACTCCTGCGGCAACAACCAGCCCATGAGGCCCTTGGACGTGGAGATGCGCATCACGTACTTATCGATCTGTGCAGGCAGTAAGCTCCCAGCACAGATCATGGAGCATCATGGCAATGCCTTCCCAAGAAATTAGAACAAAAAAACACCTACATATTATAGTGTGCTGAGTTAACCAATCCAATGCTTAGCAACTCTAGTATAGTGGCACTTCTCCATTTTATATTCCCCAATACACTACAGCGAATCAGCAGATGACTCAGAATCATTCAACAGAATATGGAACACATACACCATAAAACTAGTATAAAAGCGATTTGTTTGGCCTAGAAAGATGTACAGCGGAAATAGTATCAAATTGGAAAAGGATACTACTTGATGTACAAACCCTTTCTGGAGGGGAACATATCCTGTGCACATATAGAATCCTGGCCCTCCGTTCCTCATCCAAGGTATCATGGCGGAAGGTTTTTTTTTTGCAAAATTACATGGTGCACCAGTGGGGAGCTGCGGGAGGGTCTATTTGAAAAATTGTCGTGAGACATTGGATGAGGAATTTAGGGCCAGAATTCTATATGTGCACATGTGCACCAATTCTCCAAGTGCACAAGATATGTTCCCTTCAAGGAGAGGGCACAAGAAGAAGAATGGAGAGCACCACCACATGAACTTTGTGATGAAACGAACCTGAAATTTCTCAGGGAGAAACGCTCAATGAAAACGATAGAACGCATTTGCACAGAAAATTCGCAATCACTAGTAACCTAAAAAGCAAGCCAAGAATTGAAGAATCCCTGGAGCATAGGAGTCCAGGACACAGCACCATATCTATCACGACAAGATCTAATTAAACCGATGCAAATAAACCATTTTGGATTGGTTGCCATAAAACATGTCTTATTGAATAATAAAAATATTTGATGGTTTTTTATAAACTGTATCATTAATTTCCTTCATTGTCTACCCTTTTAGCTATCAATATTTCCAGCTTCAAACAGCACAATAAATACTGGATTCGCGTGGCAAAACATGGGATATTTTTTAAGAATGAAGATGTTGAAAACAACATGACTTCTAAGAAGGGCATAAAATTGATGCAAAGTGCAGATTGCTTTTCTTTCTAGAAGGTACTGCATTTCTTTCTAGAACCAGGACAAAGTGAAGGTCACATAATTGCCTAGCAAAACCAGTGCAGCCCTCATAACTAACAACCCCTAAGTCACACACATTGAAAGAAGGTACTACAGTTCTTTCTAGAAACAAGATAAAATGCAGGGCACAGAATTGACTAGTAATACAAGTGCAGCCCTCATAACTAATAACCCGTAAGTCACACACATCGAAAGAAGGTACTGCATTCCTTTCTAAAACCAGGATAAAGTGCAGATTGCTTGTAATCTGCAATTTAAGCTCTAAATAGATGCAACATAAGTGATTTTAGGCAAAGCAGGGCAGTGTCACCACCCAGGCAGTGACAAAGGTAGAGACTTCATGCGGGAAGTTGTTGGCAATGAAGCAATTGGGCTGCCATTGAAACGACGCCCGAGTCGGCACAGGCATGGAACACTATTTAGGATCTGAAAACAGAAAGAAGTGATAGCTTGTAACAGAATTGTGTTCTTGTCCATTCCTAACCCCTGCTTCTCCTCTATCCCTCTCTGCTTCATCTTGTATCCCAAGCTATTATTTATCTATGAGAATTACTGAGATACAATGATATCGCCACTCCTATCTCGTGTATTCATCAGTGATTCATGCTGTGATTGTCCCTGAGACGAGTTGTGTTACACTTGTATCAGACGCAGGTTCATCTGCTTTCTCCTCGGCCTTGATTCATAAAATCTCAGGGGAGTTGGTCTTCTTCTTCCTTTTGAACTCTATCCTGGTTGGATCAGTGGGGTCCAGCAGGCAGCACGGCGACGTAGTACAAACCAGGCCCGTAGGCTTGCTATCTGGTCGGGAAAATGGATGAATCAGAGAAGATTTTGGATGAGACGGTGAACAAACTGTTGGAGAAGATTGATGGCTATGACAAGCGCATTTCATCACTGGTATCAGACATTTCTAAGTTACAATCTCGGATGGATCTCGCCATACGCCCTATTCAGGTATTGTAGAAGTAGCAAGTGTTGCTTGTCACGTCTCTAAACACAACCGGTGGTTCTGATGTTAGAGTACGGCTGGAAAAGTGTGCTTCATATTTTCAATTGAATGTGGTACCTCCTGATTTCAGGGTTAGAGCAGTGTTGCTCCATATGGTTTCAGTCTTATAAGCACTCTGCTGGTATACATATCTGGGAACAATTTGTGGTGGCTATTTCATAGGAGTTTGAGGTGAACACTCATAGAATTAAGACCATGGCTCTACTCAATATTTGTCAGACAAGGTATGTAGAAGATTACAAACACATCTTTGATCAGTTGATCTACAACATTCGTTTGTATGACAACCACATCAATGAAACTATGCTGGTTTCTCTGTTCTTACTGGGATTCAGGATGGACTTGAGACAATCAATTGAACTACATTTACCTGATACAGTTTCTCAGGCTGCCACCTTGGTTGCCATTCAGGAACATCTTGGTTCCTAGTTGAAGCATCCTCAGAAGAAACTTACTATGTCAAAGATTGATCCTAAGCCAGCATTCTCTAAATCTGACTTGTTGAAGGCCAGACAGTTCAAGGAGTTCAGAAGAGCTAATAACATTTGCTTCAAATGTGGTGAGAAGTATTCTCCTGCTCACTCTTGCCCCCAACAACACTGCAGGGACCATTCACATGATGGAGAATGCAACTATAGATGGTGGTGTTTTCTTATCATATGACCTATTGGAATAGTTAGAAGCACCCAAGCTACACCTGGTGGATGCTGATGCTTATCTTTCTTTACATGCTATGTCTAGAAAACCCTTTCAGAAATCAATTCGATTAAGAATAAGACCCTCGTGATTTTAGTGGACTCGGGCAGTTCCCACACTTTCTTAAACTCATCAATTGCTCATAAGTTACAAGTGGTGGCTAGTCCTATTCAGCGCTTTTCTGTCAGAGTGGCCAATGGCAATATAATGTCCTAGACATTTGAGGTTAAGAATTTTACTTGCTGGATTCAGGGTCAAACTCTACAGATGGATGCCAAGATCATTGTTATGGGGACATATCATTTTCTTCTTGGTATGGACTGGTTACATAATTTTAGACCTATGGTTTGAGATTAGCTTGAGCTGTGGATAGAGTTTCAACTCTACTGTCAGGCTCTAAGGTATTGTTCCTGTCAACGACATGAATTTCAAGAGATTTATGTGGAACAAGCCCTGAAAATGGGATAAGAGCAATGATTTGTGGGCTACAGTATTATTGGAACTTGCAGACCGAACTTCCTCACTGACTAACAATTATCTCATGGCTGGTATTCCTGATCAGATCAAGGCACTTATCCTAGAATACAATACAATTTTCCAGGAACCATCTTCACTTCCACCTTCCAGACAATATGACCATTCTATTGCACTATTGCCCAATTCCTCTCCAGTCAACACCAGATCATATAGATACTCTCCAGACCAGAAAGATGAAATAGAGAGGCAGGTTTCTGCTATGCTCAAGTCTGGTATTGTGGTTGCCAGGCTTAACCTTTTGCCTCTCCTGTGCAAATGGTTAAGAAGAAGCATGGGAATTGGTGGTTTTGTGTGGATTACAGGGGGCTCAACAATATTATATTCATGAACAAAATTCCATCACCAATAATTGATGAGTTCTTAGATGAGATTGCAGGTCCTAAGTATTTCTCAACAATTGATTTAGCTTCTTGATTTCATCGGATGATGCAAGAGGATGAAGCCAAGACTACTTTTAAGACCCATCATGACCACTTTCAGTTCAAAGTGATGCCTTTTTGGCTTACTAATGCTCCAACTACTTTCCAATGACTCATGAATGCTATATTTGGAGAGTATATGAGGAAGTTTGTTTTAATCTTCATGGATGACATTGTTATTTTCAGTAAGACATTGGAATAGCACATCGAGCACCTTAGACTATTTTTTCAGGTGTTGCTGCAACATAAGTTGTTTAGTAAATTTCGCAAGTTTACCCTTGCTCAGCAGCAGATTGCTTATTTGGGACACATTATCTCTTAACATGGAGTAGCTACAGATCCCTCCAAGACTGAGGCAATGTTGAACTAGCCAATTCCTCATAACTTTATTGAACTTTGAGGCTTTTTGGGATTAACTTGCTATTAAAGGAAATTTGTTCTGAATTATGGCACACTTGCTAGGCCCTTGACCAACTTGCTTCATCATAAGACTTTTTGTTGCTCTGATGCAACACAAGAAGCTTTGGAGGGTCTGAAAAGGCTATGACCTCTACCCCTGTTTTGGCATTTCCTGACTTCAAAGAAATTGTTATGGAAATATATGCTTGTGACACTTGAATTGGGGATGTGCTATCACAAGAAGGTCACCATATTGCCTATTATAGCAAAGGTTTGAGTGTCACTAACCAAAAACTATCTACATATGAAAAGGAATTTCTAGCGGTGATGATGGTAGTGGACAAATGGAGAAGTTATCTTCACAAAAGCCCTTTTGTTATAAGAACTGATCATGAAAGCCTCTGTCAAACCAAACCTTATCTACAGAATTGCAGAAGAGGACCACGAGGAAACTAGTTGGATTGTAGTAAAAGTTCTCTTATAAAAAAGGTTATGAAAATAAGGCAGTTGATGCTCTTTCTAGAATTGGTCTTCACTTTAATCTGCATGCTATCTCTGTTGTGGTTCCTATGTGGATCCAAGAAGTCATCAATTCATATCAGAGTGACTCTGCTGCTACAACACTTCTGCAGGAATTAGCTGTGGTCTCTCCTAATCCTCATCGGTATTCTTTGACAGATGGCCTCACCAGATTCAAGAACAAAATATGGGTGGGCAACAATTCTACACTCCACACCAATCTGATAGCTGCTTTTCACACCTTTGTTTTAGGGGGTCACTCAGGCATCGAAGCCACTTATCAAAGAGTGAAGATGTTTTCATGGGGTGGATTGAAATAAGATGTAAATCATATGTTAAGCGGGTTTGCTCTGTCAGCAAGCTAAACATGAGAATTGCAGGTACCCAGGACTGCTACAACACCTCTCAATTCCTCAACTTCCTTAGTCTGGCATTTCCATGGACTTCATAGAGGGCTTGCCTCTGTCTAATGGCTATTCTATCATTCTTGTCATTGTGGACTGATTCACTAAATATAGTCACTTCCTCCCTATCAAGCATCCTTATCCTACAAGCTCTATTGCTCAGCTCTTTCTGGTAAACAATGTAAAACTTCATGGGGTGCTTAAAACCATTGTTTGTGGAAGGGCCAAGGTGCTCACAAGTTCATTTTCGACTGAACAATTCAAACTATGGAAAACTGATCTCAAGCTCAGTTTTGCCTACCACCGCCAGATAGATGGGCAAATAGAATGTGTTAATCAATGTGTTGAGATGTTTCTTTGATGTGCTGTTCAAGCAACCCCCGAGCAGTGAGCAAAGTTGCTCCCACTAGTAGAAGTCTGGTATAACACATCATTCCACTCATCTCTACAATGTAGACCATTCAAAGCTTTGTATGTAGTGGATCCACACCATGGTTTATTCCCCACTCTACACCTGACTATCATCCTGATGTGGCTGAGATAATGAAGGAAAGGCAAGTGTCCACTGCATTGCTTAAGGAGAAACTGGCTAAATCTCAAAATAGGATGCAGATGCAGGTTGATAACAATTGATCAGAATGTTCATTTCAAGTGGGTGAGAAGGTGTTGCTCAAATTACAATCATATGCTCAGGGTTTAGTTGTGAATAGCCCCTTTCCTAAATTGGCTTTCAAATATTGTGGACCTTGTCAAATCAATGAGAAAATTGGATCAGATGCTTATATATTACAACTCCCAGCTTGTAGTATGGTTCATCCTATATTTCACATTTCTCAGTTGAAGCAGTTCGCACATGATTACTTGCTGGCATATTCTCAACAGCGCGCAGGTCAATGACACTACTATTTTGTATTCAAGCTAGAATCTCAATTATTAAACATGTATGACTCGATCTTTTTTGTGTTACAGGCTTCTCAAAGTAGCCAAGCACTCAGGTTCTAGTGAACAGGAGGATCTCCCGCTGCCGGTGCACCTCCAATGTGGCCGCAACCTCCTCTGGCAGGATTCTGGCCGCTTTTGGGTCCAGGCTTCTAGCATCCAGCTCTACAGTCATATCCAGGTCAGCCTAGAGGCCGCCCTCCCCCACAGATGGGTTAGGGTCAAGGCTACTGGCCGACACTTCCACCACGGGGATCTCCACCAAGAGCGCATCCGCCACGGCCCTTTGGCTCGCCTCCGTTCAGGTCCCCGCTGCCTCGACCTATGACTTCCACACCACCCATGGTAAGAAATTACTTCACAATCCTAACACATTCATTTTGCATTCCTAACACATCCATTTACATGTCTTTCAAGGTGGCTCGGGATCACAAGGTGGCGGGTCGGGATACGACTTTGTCGATGCCCTCTTCAACCCGACGGGAGGATCTTGTGGCAACGATGAGGCGCCGTAGTCATTTTTCCTTTCTCTCTTGCCGTAGTTTCTGTTTTAGTTTCGCTCGTCATGAACTACAGTCGTCAAACTTGTTTTTCTTGTGGTAAACTATATTGTAAATTTGATGATATATATATGTGTGTGATATCGATGTTGTCATATATACCGCTGGAACTAAACTTTTTGCTATATAATGTGCCTGTTTTGGAGGCTCCCATCCAGGGAGGCAGCCGAAATAGGCTGTATTAAAAAAAATTAAGCCCTTATATATAATAGGCCACACGTCAAGCATGGGTCACCTCTCAGGCCCAATATATTCGTCGGTTACGAATATAACGGGTCAACTGTCAGACCCACGCCCCAGTCCGCCACCCCAATACATTCATCGGTGAAGCCTCATCAACGAAGATAACATGATATATTTGTTGGTTCCACATAACTGACGAATATATTGTTATATTCGTCAGTACCGATGAATAGGACAAATTAAATTCGTCGGAGTTACGTTTGTCGGTAGCTTTGTCGGTTAACCGATTAATATATAATATGTTTGTCAGTTTCGAAGGTATATTTGTCGGTTCTAACCGATGAATGAACGCCGTTTTCCTGTAGTGTATATGGACTAGCCAAATATTAGCACATATGTGTACATAATCGCTATATGTTTCACAGTTTCACATCCTCCTCATGCACGCATGTGCCGCCATGGAGATCACGAGAGTCAGTCTTGACGTAGGCAAAAGACAACATAGGGCATCACGTTGTGGCTTGTGAACAACAATCCAGCTTCAAGATAAATTTATTTTTCTCAAGAAATGATTTTAACTGACTAGTGTAATGTTTTCAAAATTTCTAGTCATCGCAGTACTATAAAACTCCATAGAGGATCAATCACGACACAATGTAATTCATTCATTAGAATTCCTTCATAATTTTGGATCAATCACCACAAGATATAATCCTCATTAACATACCTTGCTGTTCGTAAAAGACATATGTGAGAGCTGTAAAAAACCTGGAGGTCACTTCAGTACACTATTGGAAAATTTGCTAGACCAGTTAGGCCGGCCCACATGTATGATTAAAATCGTGCTATGAAAGTCTATCATGTTAAACATGAGGAAGAATTTTAATTTCGCATGCCTCCCTTAACATCAATTGGAACGCATAAAGGTTGGCTCTACATTGCGACCAGGCATTTCGCAAGAGTACATCATTCAGATATGTCGATGCCAGCGACCTCCATTGCATTATAGAACCACTTCGGAACATCTCTCTTTGGAAACTGTTACCTGGTTCAAGAGCACAATAGTAAGAGCAGAAAGATACACATATAAGGAAGCAACTAATAATTTTAGTTTTCAAATTCAAACACAGAAGAGTGCACATATTGTATGTTTGTTTTTCCAAAACGAACAATGTGCATAATAAAATAAAGATTACCATGTTATACTTTTTGCACACCTGGTAAGATTACCATATTATACAAAACCAACAAATAAAAGATTTACCAAAACGCTCCTCATGCCTTCAATGACTTACCATGCTTGAACATGTTGGATCGATAGGTCATTCATCAGTTGCCATTACATTTTGTTTCAGATTGAGGGCATCCTAAGAAGAGTAATAAAAGTACAAACATAAGTGAACACTGTACTAATGCTAAAGGGGATGAAAAGCAAAAGGAGAACTTGGTCAGAAAATGAGGTAGAGATGTCAAAATCAATTATAATACAGAATGGGTTGAACTGAACGGAATTGCCAAATTTGATATAGATATGATTTTCCTACCTGAGGCATAAGTGCTGTCCCAAAGCAAGCAGTCTGTGTGGGATAAACATAATAATACATGTCTGCACCCAAAGCACTACATATGACAATATGAAGTGGATAGCCAATACATACCCTTTGAAAGATTCAGGGAACTGTAACATTAACATATGCAATACATAAGAGCAAATATAAGTATGGACAAATGCATATCAGTAAACTAGGATTATTTGAGTCACTGCAAAAGTGGCTATCACTGAAGGTTTCCTTTTCACTAATAACTTCACCTGCTAATCACTTGATCCTTCTGTGGGTGTTGTGGTCTTGTACTCCTGTATGCTTTGAACTTCTATGTAGGAGCAGTTGCCACCTGCTTTTTGTTTGTATGCTTATCATATTCTGCAAAAACAGAGTAGGCAACTTAAGACCATGTTTACTGGCTCGAATGAAGAGCATGTCCACCTAAGCAAACTATTGAATCTATAGAAACCAAATGTCAGCAATATTTTGTGAATAGCATATCAAGAGTAACCTTCTGCACCTTCCATTTCAGTTTGCTATCATAGAAAGGATATTAAACAAAACACTCAGGGAGTGACTGCTTTACAGGAAATATGAGTCTACTACAGCAGACAGACATTTTCCTCTAGAATTCTATTCCAGTTAATGTGGAACAATTGGCAAATGTCAGTCTGATTCAGAACTGAACAGTCCAAGGTTTCAAGTTTCTGAGCAACCACAACAGCAGTG
>VSTD030001555.1:0-12965 GCA_008808055.3 Sporobolus alterniflorus | reverse complement strand
CTCGTGCAACCACTTGAGGAACTCCTCACAGTCCTTCATTTGGTGTCCCGCTTGCTTGCAGAATCTGCAAGTGATCCGCGGGATTTGCTCCTTATGAGCCTTATCGCTCAACTCCGAGGAAGAGCCTTAATATTTACATGCACAAATTTATCATGAGTCAAATAAGCACATGTAAATATACTTAAAAATTTTAATTAATTCTACACTACCATAGGTAGAGGTAGAACCAATTCAAACTCAGTCGCGATGACTCATATCACCTTAAAATCATTCATTCTCGTAATCAAATTTTCCCGTTGGTTTCAATTTGATAAAGAAGAATAAACAATGCTTATTTAAATAGACGAATAAATAATATCTAAAATAGTGTATAACACAGCGGGAGATTAAATTTATGAACTTAATGAAACAGTGGCAAAATTACTGTACTTAAAACTTATTCATAATTCTTAATTAACTTAATTTCTGATCATATTTAATTGTTTGATTAAATTTAATCAGAAAAGAACACTAAAATCCTAAAAGAAAAATACAAAAAATTGTCACTAAATATCTCAAAACTTAATCTCTAAAATTTACCCACAGCCTAATTTCTTAAACTTAATCTCAACTTAATTATGACAGTGACAATATATTTTAGCATTTAATCTTAACCACAACTTAATTTGACTCAATTTTCTAATTAAATCCAATTGTTGGATCAAAATTAACCAGAAAATTGGACACAAAATTTCTAAAATTGCATGAAAATGGCACTGACTTAAAAATACTTTTATCTAGAATTTCACCGCAAATAAATTTCTTAATCATACTTAATTTTGAGCCATTTACTAATTTTTCTATTTTTCTAGAAAAGGAAAAACAGAAAACTAAATAAAAAATTTATTAACTGATTTCGGCCCAATAGAGAAAAACGGGCCGTCACCCAGCTCACCGCACAAAAAATCGAGCAGCGAAGGCTTGGACCGGCAATTCCTACGCCCACCTAGGCCTCATCCAGCCCAAAAGGTTGCACGCCGTCCATCTTGAATCGACGGTCGAGCGCGAGTCTCGGCTGAAGAAAACTGCTGAGCGGCACGGTTCCCGTAACCCTAGCAATTTCATTCTTTCTCCGCGGCCTCTGTCTCCACCCGAGCAAGCGAGCGAGGTTTCCTGGGTTTTGTAAAAGCCATGCCATACACCAAGGAAGGTAACAGTTGCCCGACACTTTAAAAACGGGAGCAGGGCGCATTTACGCCCTCTGCCATGAGTTGAGATAGTAATAATATGCAAGGAGGGAATCAAATGCTACAAGGGGAGGAGCTCCCCAACAGTAGCCAATGCAATAGTACGAAGCCTACCAAACCCAATGTATACCGTACCGCATTTTCTGCAGCCTAATTAAGTGCACGGCGGTACGGTAGTAATATAGTCCGGAGTGTCGGCAAACTTCTTAAACGAACGTCAGGACCACGAGCGAGGCGGGCGAGCAGCCAGAGCTGCACCCAAGAACACGAACGAATTGAAATGGATCATCTTAGATTGCCGTGATAAAATGGAGCTTCGTATGAATGCCATCGTGTGATATATCCAAACAAAAACGGGGTGGTGAACTACTAAACGCTAGCTTGGGCACGTCGACGAGGAGGCCCCGGCCCGCCGCTTCTCGGGTGCCGTGGCCAGTCACGGTCGCCTGCCGCCTGGCTGGTTGTCTACTTTCTCACCGTCGCCGCCCGTTGCTGTCTACTAGTTCGGGTACGACTGCGATCAGCTGCGAAGAGTTCGTCGATCTGTATGACGCGAGGCGTTGACGGACACACATGGCGGAAAAGCCGGGATCCGGAAGCGAAGTTCGCTGAATCTGCGGCCGGCCTGCCCAAGGCCCAATCCACTCCACGGGCGGTTCCTCTCTTATTTGTGAGAGGACGCACATCAGTGGGTCATAGCGATTGGGCTCAGACGGACCACAGGTTTCGTCATGGCCCAGGAAAGGGAATCGATCGGTGATTCAGATCATGGCAGATTAGCTCCTCCAACCACGAGCAAAGCGAGTGCCCATCGCTGCTGTTCACCGTCGGACGTCCATTCGCCCTTCACTTTCACGCAAGCTGCTTGTGGTCGAGTTTTGTAGTTGCAGCCTGTGTGCTGTGCCATCGATCGTACGTACGCAATAATGCACGTGCCCGAGATGATGAGTTTCAAACAGACTTCTGAACTTTGACAGGAACTGGACCGTGTACGGGCACCCTTCACCGTCCAATTGGCCTCCTTACCAATTTGGCGCAACTTCAACTGCAAGCGTTCCATACGCAAACCAGATATTTTCATCGTGATTTCTAGAGTTTCCCCCCCCCCCTCTCTCTCTGTTTTCTTTTAAAAAAACACGAGCAAGAAAAATAACAGTGGAAATCGACCGATTGTTTCATCAACTATAAGCCCCGGCCCGGAGATTGCGAACGCCGACTGACAAGTTAAATGCTGTCATCATTTCGCTTATCTTTAGACTAAGGCCCCGGGCCGCTACACTTTGGTGGTGGCCTACTGTACTCTTGTCACAGTGAACATAGACAGATCAAAGGTAAAGATACCTTGGCGCTGTTGTACTTTCTTTCCCCGGAGATTGCGGCCGCCGACTGGCAAGTTCAATGCTGTCATCATTTCGCTTATCTTTAGACTAAGGGGGCGTTTGGTTCCCAGCCACGACCTCCCACGCCAAATCCGCCGTAAAAAAAGTTTTCTTGATTGGTTTCTGACTAAGCTGTGGTGGCTACAGTGTTTAAAGTCTCACGACAGCTGTGAAGTCCGTCTAAGATGTGACGTCTAAAATGTCTGCCTAAGTGTGGTGTCCACCTAAGATGCCGCGTGGCCAGTTGTGACCACGAACCAAACGCGCCCTGATGCCCCGGCCCGGCCGCTATACTTTTGGTGGTGACCTACTAGTACTATATTAGACGGGTCAAAGGTGAAGATACCTTGCCGCTGATTCTTTCTTTCCCCGGAGATCGCAGAAGAACGCTGCCGCTGTTGTACTTTGTATCCCTCGGGGACTGGGACGGCGTTCAACTTCAAGCTTTGTCACTTTGATGACCAGAGAGGCTTTTTTTCAGGATTCCAGGTGCCCAGGATCAGAATACGGTCGAATACTAGACTATCACACTTTTTTTTGTGCTCACCACCTTATCTCTTTCTTTATTTAATATATGCATTTTTGGATAAAAAGTAATTCAGCTAGAGGTTTGCTTTATCTAGTTGATAACCCATCACGATGCTTACCTTGTATCTATTACATGTTGATTATAATTCAAGTAAAAGATAATCAAACTTAAAACAATAATATTATTGCACTGAAATATGATCATGAAACAATAACATAAATTTAAGTATATCCTTTCGGTCCAGAGAGTGATCACACCTTATAATGTGACTCATTAGCTCACATGTCCATAAATCTTGATCTATCATAAATATAAATATATTCAAATATATAGTAAATTAAGTTATTTTTTTAAACATGTACAAATGAGATCTTATTTTGTTCATCTCGTAACGTATAGCACAATGGTAAAAATAGAATTTAAAATAAATATCATATGAATGAGATTGATCATTTTAAAGTTTTTGTACTTTATAGTTGTGATGTACAAATGAGATCTTATTTTATTCATCTCATCACGTAGAACACAATGGTAAAAATAAAATTTAAAATAGATGTCATATGAATGAGATTGATTATTTTAAAGTTTTTGTACTTTATAGTGGTGATGTGACAGCTGATGTGAATCACTTGCACGTCAAGAGAATTTATGAGTATGCTTCTCTTATAAAGTTATAGAGGATTATTAAAAGGATGTCAAGGGTGCCATATGGCGGCTCCACGTTCGCTCTCAAATGCTAGAAATTCTCACGTTAATCAGAGAAAAAGATAAATAAAAAATTACTCACCACTGCCATTATAATTTATTAGTAAAAAATAACTCTCACGTATTATATCTTATTGATTACAGTTATTTCGCCCCTGCCTTCATCTCTAAAAAATAGAGCACCGACAACCCTAACGTTGTCCTCCTCCTGTCACCGCTGCCACATGATTCGTGTGATGGGTTACAAGGACATTGTGTCATCCGCATCGTATCATCGTGACGGAGTCCTCACTGGAGAGAAGCGGCTCCGGGCACAGCTCCGATGGAAAGCATTGGACGATAGTGAAACTCGTGGGTGGCCGGCTCTGTGGACATTGGCGACGGCATCTCGGCTTGGGGACGGTGGCATTCGAGGGCTCCTGCGCTCGAAGCGGAAGGGGGTTGTGGGGCAGTGAGCTCAGGTGGCGGTGGCGAAGCTCCTGTTGGCGACTGAGACCTGTGCAGGAGAGACGGTGTGAGGTGGAGGCGGGACGAGCCGATGAGAAGGACATGTGCGGCCATGTTGCTCAACAGAGACGAAGGAAATGTGGTGGCTTGCTCCGGTGGCTACGACTCAGTTGCACGATGGCAACTTGATGCAACCGACGCTTGGGAACGGCAGTGGCGGCTCGGGACCGGAAAGCTCTAACGGTACGCTACGACGGGTGCCGGCTTTGGCGGTGACATGCGACCGTCGAGATGGAGTCTGTTGTGACCAGACAGCACAAGCTCATGGAGCGTAGGAGCAGTGCTATCAGCATGAGGGAATCAAATGGTGAGGTGTTCGAGCAAGGAAGCTCCCGACATGGGTAATGCAGGCGTCGACTGGCACGTGGGCGGCATGCAGCCTCTATGTGGAAGAGAAACACTAGCAGGCAGGCCCCAGCATGTGGAGAGGCAGAGGCTGACAGGCGGCCCCATGCAAAGGAAATTCCAAGAATTCTTTTAAATCCCGATTTTGATTCTTGGTACAGGAAATAGATATGAAGGTTGAAAAATCAATAGAAAATTTCTAGATATATAATGGACGATTTGGAACAACTTTAGTTATTGGAATTTTATCCCAAACTCAACTATTTTTGAAATAAAATTTAGATTCCTTCTAGAATTTGAATTCAAAGGAGGCTGGATACTTAGTGAGTTTGTGTAAACTAACATAAATTCACCCGTGCACCAAATGAGACAATAAGTGCACCAAACTGATCTACAAATTTTGCTCTTCGACCTGTGTGACATGCATAGACCATCTCTCAAGATGGAAGAAGATATGGAATTTCAAATAGGGCTAAGCGTTAAGGAATTCCTGGAAATTCAGAATCTGATAACATTTAGCTGTAATTCGACCTTTGAAACAATTGCTTTCCGACCGCCAATATTTTTTTAGATTTGCATGATGGGAGAACAGATCATAAGGGTCAAATCATGTTTCAGGATCATGGACACAATCAGCTTCGATAAAATTCCAAAAATCCTAGAATGCACCATCAGGACCATGATTTCAGCACTTTGAATCTTCAATATTTTCCTTTGAATTTGATTTCAAACCTTGCTGACTTGGTTAGTTCTTATCTTAGGAGTTAATTACAACTTAAGGAACTTAATTAGGGTTTCCGTAACATGGAGTGCTACAATAGAGGTGGCCGATTAGGAAGAAGACCTTGACTCCCTTAAGGAGGAGCTCCATGTTGGTACTGAGGTCGGCCGGAAAGGTAAATATTTGTCTTGATGTGCTCTAATTCCGTCCTCTTTATGCATGAAATTGAAATATAATTGGTAGTCTCAGATGAGATCTATGACTGTTTAGTTTTTGTTTTTTGGCAGTGCTGAACTCTTAAATCTTGAAAAAAAGAATTTGGGAAAGATTAAGAATTTGTAATGATTTTAATTTGGAAAACCTTTTACATGATGAAAATCGTGTTGATGTTGATCTCTGTTTTGTGTGTTGTGTTTATCGTAGTGCTCAGCTATGAGATTCTCTCTGAATTATTCACTTGCCAGGGGAGCTCCACTCGGCTGCTCTTGAAGGGATCCAAGACGTCCTTCTACAACATATGTGTTAGCATATGATATTTGTTTGGATGGTACAAATCTCATCTTTTCAATATCCAGAGAATTGCTAATGTGTAGGTCTGTAATTTTTCAGCATGATTATTGTGATTCTGCTCATAGGATCCTTTTGTGTATGGCGAACCAATAAGATGCATGATGTGCCTGGGGCATAATTTTTAGCATTTTCGTAGCAGCAGGCAGTTCACCTTTCTCGTCTCTGTGGACTCTAATTCATATACATTCTTGCACTTTTGGCTTGCTGTTATATCGATATTGTGCGTAACCTATCAATTCCCTGTAATTTGTCCATTCAATTGTTGGTGCAGTAAGTGCATGTAGCATCTACCAATCATTAGGCTTCGTTTTAACTAACAATACTTTGTAATCTGGTTTATCTCATGATTTTTCATTACCAGATCTCAGAGCCTTCACCGTCATCAAGTTTTATAAAAATTTAAATGTAACATTCACATAATTTATAAAAATAGTAAATAAAATATTTTAATTTTTTTAAATTTAATATTTATTCACTTACTAGCAACGCATTTCCAAATAGGCGAGCAGACTTACTAGTTTTATGCATGCGCTTGTAGTTACCAAGTCCAAGCCAATATGTCACATGCAGAGAATAACTGTGGAGTGCCTTATAGACAACCTGATGTGCAGGACTCCTGCAGAAAATGCCGCCGCCTGAGCGGCTTCCGGAGTCTTGCCATAGCAGCTGCTCACCGGCAATAATGCAATGCAGCACAACCCCAAATTGCTGTAATAAATCAATCTCACTCAGTTGAGGTTGAAGGGGACAAGGGCAGGATTCCTTCCTTGTCACAGGGGTCTGATTCGAAGATCTTTCAGAGGCCATCAAACCAAATCTCGAGTTATTTGTCCCCGTTGATTCGGCTTTGCGGAAAGAGAAGCTCGTGCACATACAGTTAGATGTCACATCCAGCTGGTGCTTTGTCACCAGCCCAGAGGAATCGGCGGTTTCTTTTGTACTGAATCTTCCACTTATCTGACTGAATGTTACTTCTTGCTTTCAGCTGCAAATTTTGTATTTATCGTGGGAATACAGATCCAGTTCTGTAAAAATAGAAGAAAAAAGAAATCGGAGAGTAAAACTTGACTCTGGCCTGGAGAGCATGGGCGCCGATTGCAAAGATTTGGAGGATAGAATTTGCAAAGTTTTTTTTCGTGCAGGTTCGTTTGGCTAAGAGGAAAAAAGTTTTCATAGGAATCCATTCTTGAGCTCCATTTGGTAGAAAAGGAAGAAACTCTTTTTTTCCTTTTCTGAGCAAGCATGCGTCCTTTGTTTTTCCTATGATGCTATCAAAGATCTTTTTATCACAATTTCTATAGTATTTCAAAAACATAATAACTCTTTTTTATATCTGCGTTGAAAGGGTCACCTCACTCCTAAGCATTTTCAGGTAACAGGTGTGCTAGGACTGGGAGTGGGAAGCAATAATGTGGCAACATTTGGTACACTTTGGTTGGAACCTTATTGAGGACAGATTGATGATTCACTGCTCCGACATTTTGCCATGCCCGTCGACCTAGCTACGCCCTGCAAACGCTCCAATCTGTACTGCTTATGCTTCTTGTTTAGGCCACATGGTAGACCACACAGTTCTTGCTTGACCCCTATTTTTCGTATAGTAATGCGTAAATATCATGTTTTTTATTTTTTGCGAATAAATATCATGTTTTTATGTGGTCTGTTGCAGTCTAGTACTTGTATCATGTAAAGCACACTCGGACCTGAAACAAAAGAAAAGTAAACCGCGGCGAATAAGAACAGAACAAAAGAGAGGCCGGAACCCAGAGACGGCAAGCACGGACGGGAAGGTGGAAGAAGCGCAGAAAATCCCTCTCTATAAAATCCGCCTCTCCACCGCTCCACTCCCCGGGCACACGCTTCCCCTTCCACCTCCGCACATCACCCAACCAACATGCGCGCAGATTGCCGAGTTCTGGAAGCAGCTTCCAGTCTCCTCTTCCGCGGATTACTCCAGTAGACGTAGCCGTAGTTGATTTCTATGCTTTTATCTTTAAGTTGTAGTGTAGCAAGAACCAATTCGTCAACATCACTTGAAGTTGCAAAAAAGAGGGGAAACAGAAGAGGAGAATACGAGATAGGTGAGAATCTGTTTGTCCTACGGATCCTTGATCTGGTGCTGATCCAAGTTGTTGGCTTTTCGTTCCCCATCAAGTTCTTAAGCTTTGTACTGTCGGGCAACAGATTCTTGCCGATTAGATTGAGTTGTTCTTGCTCTAACTGGCCTTGATTCCCGTTCCCATCCAAGCCAAGTTGCCCTTTTTTTGCCCACTGATTTACTTTTCATACCGTTCGGTTCAGTGGTTACCGTTAGTCAATTGAATTGTCTTTGCTCGTCCGTGGACTTCTCGGCATTCCCTTCATGGGCGCTGGGGCTGGGCGTGGGCGGTGAATTATTCGGCCACGCCGCCGCCTCTGATGTATATCCATGTCTAGAACACTGTAGAAGTGATGTGATTTATGTTCAAAGAAAGTGATTTGTGATGGTGAAATTTGCTCTGCAGGAATGGCAAGGCTAAGCTCCGATGCGGAACCCACGGAGGCCTTTGAGTACATGCTTCTTGAGAGGGACCCTGATCTCTACCGGACAGTCTTCTCTGGTCCGAGCCAGATAAGCCCATGGATTGACCCGAGTGTGCTCAATCTTAAGCACCGGATCGGAAGAGGCCCGTTTGGGGATGTCTGGATAGCAACTCACCATCAGAGAACAGAGGACTACGAACGGTACCACGAGGTTGCTGTGAAGATGCTGCATCCAATCAAAGAAGACCAGCTGCAGCTCTTCTCAGCGAGGTTCGACGACATCTTCAGCAAATGCCGGGGTCTCAGCAATGTCTGTTTCCTCCATGGTATCTCAACACAGAATGGACGGGTATGTTGGTTGTGGTGTCATGCCTTGTCTCACAGATCCATCACCTTGGCAATGAAGATTGATCCATCGCTTATTTTGCTCCTTGAATTTCAGATTTGTATAGCGATGAAATTTTATGAAGGATCCGTTGGAGAGAAGATGGCTCGGCTTAAGGGCGGAAGGCTCCCTTTGTCAGATGTTTTAAGGTTTAGTACACATTCCCCAAACGTTTGTATCTATACATCCATTCTGTCATGCACAACATTAGGATCAACGTCTGGAATCTGAAACTTTTAGATTTTTGTCAATGGTTTTCACAAAGGTCTGGGTATCATATCATAATTATGATTTTATTTTAAAACCATCTGCTGAATAATCAGTTGTTTATTGACTAGAAGTGAAAGAATAGCACGGCATGTGTTCTCTGCAATTAGCACTGCAATGGCAGGGTATCCAAATTTCACATGCACTCTAAGTATCAGTTATCATTTCCCGATTTTAGTATAACTTGAATGTAGTGTTGATCTCTCTTATTGATAACCATGGTATTGTTTTAAGGTGCCTTATGGCTAGTATCCTTGACCTTTTTAAATTTGCAGATATGGGGCTAATTTGGCACACGGAATTCTAGACTTACACACTAGAGGAATGTTGATCCTGAATCTTAAACCTTGTAATTTTCTCATAGACGAACATGATCGTGCTGTGCTGGGGGATTTTGGAATCCCATCTCTGCTGTTTGGACTTTCATTGCCTAATCCAGACCTCATCCAAAGGCTTGGAACTCCAAATTACATGGCTCCAGAACAGTGGCAACCAGCCATCAGAGGTCCAATTAGTTATGAGACTGATTCATGGGGTTTTGCCTGCAGCATCCTTGAGATGTTGAGTGGTATTCAGCCATGGCGTGGGAAATCACCTGAAGAAATTTATCAGATGGTTGTCTTGAAGAAAGAAAAAGCAATATTCCCTTGCAGCTTGCCTCCAGACATTGAAAACATCCTTTCTGGGTGCTTTGAGTATGACTTTCGAGACCGTCCATTGATGAAAGATATCCTGCATGCATTTGAGAGGTAACATGCATAACCTACTTTTGCATGATCAGAATCTGTGGTTTTTGTTAAAATTGTTAGGAATAATGGATGATTGGATTGATTGATTAATAACAGCCCCCAAGGGGTTACATATATATGAGTCTCATGACTAAACTAGACTAGGACTAGGACTCTACAATTAGAGTCCTAATCTAACACTACTCCTATATCCTTAACAAAAATATCCATTAAATGAGTAATCTCACCACGTTTTATCATAAATTTACTTTTATCACATCTAAGACTGCTAAGTTCTGCAGAAGTACTGTCTTGTACCTTGTCAAAGCATGTTTACATGCTTTGTTTGTTCTTGGACATGGTGTTTGGCTTAATAATCTATGCCCCCTTGTTTTTGCTGTATCATTGTTTTTTCTTTTTGTCGTATCTCTTAGCAAAAAATTGGACCAGCCTTTAACTTAATTTGTTTGCTTTCTGTTCTTAGTGCTAAGGATGCAGATCATGACAACACTAGCTGGGAGAGTTCTGAAAGAGTGGACAAGACAATCCCAGCGAGTCACACTAATTGGTTGCTGTATAAGGACAAGCTGCAAGTGGGTGACAAGGTCCGCTCAAGAAAGCTTAACACATCTTGTAGCTCTGAAACCATGGAAATTCCTGACGGAACCGTAGTTGGCTTGGAGGATGATGGAGCATGTGACAGTTATGTTCTTGTACGAGTCCATGGGCTATATGATCCTTTGAAAGTTCGTTCCTCGATGGTGGAGAGGGTTACATACGGTTTTGCTGCTGGAGACTGGGTACGGCTGAGGGAGGAGGACAAGAAACACTCTCAGGTTGGCATTCTTCATGGAATTGACCGTGATGGTTCAGTGATTGTCGGATTGATAGGAATGGACACCCATTGGAAGGGTAATTATTCAGACCTTCAAATGGCTGAAGCCTACTGTGTGGGACAGTTTGTGAGACTGAAAACCAGCATTGGCAGCCCACGGTTTGAATGGCAGCGAAAGAAAGGTGGGGGGTTAGCTACAGGTCGAATTTCACAGATACTGCCAAATGGGTGTCTTGTCGTGAAGTTTCCAGGCAAATTTAGCCTTGGTGAAGTATACAGTTGCTTGGCAGATCCCTCAGAGGTGGAGGTGGTGAGCTTTGACAAGTGTGACGGGATCATGAAGAAGTATGAACATCTAGAGGACTTCCACTGGGCAGTGAGGCCCCTGTTCATTGCTATAGGTTTCTTCACTGCTCTCAAGATGGGTATGTTTGCTGGGAAGGTCATCGTGAGGCCCAGGAGTCGAAAGGTTGCCAGCATCTCTGATCAGTGCGGTGAAACACACAACAGTGCAAGTGTGGCATGGCTCCCTCCACCAGTGGCAAACATGTTTTTTGGAGATGATGTCACACCTTCTGGATAAAAATCGTAGGATCTATGCAAAGATGGATATTACCCGGAAGAAGTACCGCTCCAACAAATCTTAGTTTTGTGCATATTTGGGCCTGAAACTATTTATCTTACTAGTTACTATGCATCTTCTGTTAATATTTCCTCTCTTTTTTCCGGCGTATTTGAATATATATGCCTTCTCTTTGAATCATATCCATATGTTTTCAGAGCATCCCATTTATGAAATTAGTTATTTCCTTTACGGCCGACTGCCAGATGTGTCAATACCACTTTCAGTTCATCCACTGGTATATGCTTATGTTTTGTGTTGCTTCTCAACGTAGACTTGTCCATTATGCATTACGCCTTAGCATCCAAAATCCTTAAGACAATTTCCAGCACTTCATCTGCATCAGAATAGCTGATTGATTTTGGATGCGTCGGATATTAAGTTGGGGGTAAATGGTTAAAAGCCTTAAAGGAGACAACGCGGTGCGTATATATCTCCAATTTATTTAAAGTACTGGTACTCAAGGTAATCAAAACAAAAAGTAAACTGCCTATCATGAGCAGACCGTCGTATACGTACAAGTTAAACCAACGAAGCTGAAAGATACAAGCGGGGTACGGCTCACATCAACTCTCAAACTGCCCTCTAAAACCTAAACCACCATAAGTTAACCTACACAGCACCGTTCATCACGTCGTTGGCGCGAGCCGCGCGACGCCGCACGGCTAAGGCACACGAAGGCAACGATGACAAGGACAGAGAGGAGGAGCAGGTGGACTTCAAGCGTCGCCATGGCATTTTCTTTTTGGCCGTGCTTGGTCATCCAACGTGGAAGGATTTGTGGGGATGGAAGTATTTAGGGTGCATTTGGTTTGATGGGTAAGAATGGATGAAGAGGGATGGGATGAGATGTGGTCATCTCATTTTTTGTAGTATTTGATTGAGAGGCCATGGTGACTGTTTGTCACCTCCCCGTCCTCCTCCGGCAACCCACCTCCTATAGTCCTGTTCACTGCCTGTTGACTACTTGCGGCTGAGGCAGCGCCCTCCTCCCCCGCCTCACCGCCCACTGCCCACCACCGGTCTGTTGCCACCCACCGATCTCTTTCCATCGCAGGCGATGGCGACTGTCGCACCCCAGCAGCCTCCCACCCCTAACTTGGTGATGTCGCCGTGTCACGCCGCCCACCCCTTCACCGCCCCTGCCCCCGCCGCTAGGCCGACCCACGGCCGGGATAGGCCGAGCTGGCGCGCTCGGGGTCGCACCCCGCCACAACCTGATGCGGTAAAGGGTTTTCGATTTGCATTTCCCTACCTTGCGAACAATTTCATTTGACAGCCGAACCATAAGCATTGCACCGCTGTACGCATCTATGCCCTCAAGGTATGTTTCAGTGATTAATGACAACCATTTGGTATCACTAATAAATTCAAATGCAGCAAAAGTGAATTGAGGCCCCTACATTAAAACACATCAACAATCAAAATCCAAGTGGTCAATCTCTGAGGATTAAGGACATTTTTAGTCCTAAGTGTCATAAGGAGAAGAGGACACTTAGAGAATTTTATAGTTTTCTAGATGACTGCACTATAAAGAGGGGCTCTAGCTTAGTATCTTGAGTATGGACTTAAATGGATGCACAAACAAGCTTACCTCAACAGTATGAAGACCCTCAAGAAGTT
>VSTD030001554.1:0-12966 GCA_008808055.3 Sporobolus alterniflorus | reverse complement strand
CTACCACCTCGGAGCTCTAAACATGAAAACATTCCACTCTCATCCTTCCCATTCAGTATTCTCCACAACCCCTAATTGCTCCACCCGGTCTCATATTCATCCATCTATCATCTAATCAAGTTCTCAATCATTCCATGTGAACCAATAGGGAATAAAAAGCCCTAACTCTCATGAGTGGAACCTGCTACTCGACTTCTATCGGGGTTCTATCAACTAATCATAGCACTACTAATGGATTTCTACCACGATAGGATCAAGGGCGATATGGAATGGTAGTAATGCATTCTAGGGTTTCATTAAACTCCTATAATGTAAATGCACAATCAACTATACAGTAATGACAATTATAAAGAAAAACCCTAATGGGGGTGGTATGCATCGGTGCTTGTCTTGCTGGGGAAAAAGGGTTAGTCTCCTCGCTGCTTCGCAAAGATTGTCCCCCAAGTTGCTCCTGGCTTGGCTCCTCATGCGGTTGCTTCCAACGACGATGGATCCTATACAGTATGACATGCATGAAATTTAGAAGTTGAAATGATTAAGTGAGAATTTGGGTTACTTCATCATTTCATGCATAAGATATGTGTTAGCATTTTTAAAGGATAGATTATTTAAAAGGAAACTAACAAAATTTATTTTATACTTTTCTGACTATTATTTTATTTACTAGACCTTTGGAAGATCTTGAGAAGATTAAAAGGATTTTCCTAAAGACAAGGACCAAACTGCAAAGGTTTGAACCTTCAAGGGCCCAGCAGCAAGATTTTCTGAAGAGAAGAACCTCAAGTTGAGTTCGAGAAATACCGAGGACTTATCTGTAAAAGGGCCTGAGATAGCTATTGGTTGTGTGGCCACACCAGACCACAGATGATCCGCACAGCAGCGGGCCGCACTGTACTGGGTCCGCGGCCTGCTGGCACCGAGCGATAAGGCAGGCTGGCGCTGGGCGTTCGCAACGCCGGGGAAACGACGATGGTGATGCCGACGGCGCTGCGTCGAGGCAGCGGTTTCCGACGAGGTGGTTTTGGCCAGCGGCGCTCAGGCGGAGGCAACGACCCGGGGATGGTCAATGGCATGGAAGGAGGCGGTGGCGCGCCGGCGACCGATGGTGACAAGCGGCGAGCGGCGTCGTGGGGCGCACGACACGGAGGTCGTCCAGGGCGGCGCGCTACACGGAGATGGTCGGACGGCGCGACAAGCTTGGCGGTGGTTCACGGCGCAGAAAAAAGTGAGCTCAGAGCGGCACGCTGCGCGCGGCGAGGCAGACGCGCCGATGGCTTGTGGTGCAGGCGACGGCGCGGGCGCGATGAGGAGGTGATGTCACTCCAGCGCAGCGCACGGGACCGAGGGGCTCAGCGGCTCCGTCGGCGCGGCGACGGAAGGAGCCTCACCGGTAGCGGCGGCTCGGCACGGCAACAGAGTGGTCAGCCGATGCGGTTGCGCCGACGGCTTCGTGCGGTGGAGTGGAAGGTGACACGGACCATCGTGGCCAGCGGGGTGGCTTCGGTACGGCTCGAGGAGGCTGCCAGCGGCGCGTGGGCTGCCTGGGGTAGACGACGGGGTAGACGGCTCGCGGGGAAAATCTGCCGGCGGCTGGACGGGGCTCGACAGAGCGGCTCGGAGGAGCAGAGGTAGTAGGGCATCGCGCGCCGATGGTTGGACGAGGCTTGGGGGATGTGGAGCACGATGCCCTCCCCAGCGCTGGAACGGCAGTGCCGGTGACATGGCCGGGTGCGGCAGCTCTGGAGCGCGCTTGGACCGGCGGATGTGGGGCGCTCATGGCGTTGTCAGAAGAGGAGCGCGTGTTAGATAAACACCCGTGTCAGTTTGTTTTCTTATTCCATTACTTAGTTTTTTTCTTAATTGAGTAGTGGGCACCGCTGCGGTGTTGAAGCGGGAGCGCGTCAAGCGCGTCGTGCGCGGTGGGAGCGCGTCAAGCACGTCGTGCACGGTTTGTGCGCTCGACGCGCGTAGGACTTGGCACGTTCTGTGAACGGCCGCGAGGATAGGAGCCACTATGGCATGTCTAGCTAGTCTATATATTCCGCAATGAAAAACTGAAAACGTCACACTGTTTTACGCGGCACAAAAGCATCGTCTCCTTCTCTCCATTCTAGGGTTCATCGCCGGTGTTCGTCTCCGACGGTTGATCGGCAAAAGAGCCGACGGTCGATTTCAACATGAATGGCGGTCGGATGCGGCTGCAGCTCAAAGACTGGAACAGAGGTGGCCATGGCGGTGTGATGCACGACGCAAGGACAGAGGAGCACTGATGGGGGCTCAGCAGCGCCAGATGCTCGACGAGAGGTGGCAGTGTCCTGGACAACGCTGGACGGCGACCCAGGCAGTGGCTCGGCCCGACGGAGGAACACTTGCACACAGGTATCGACGAGGAAATGGCGTAGCGGGATGGAGCTCTGGGACACGATCGAGACTACTTGAGTGGTGGAGGAAGGAGGAGGGGCCTGGGCGGCGCGGCGCGAGGAGGAGGAGGGGGGGGGGTCCGGCACAGCGTCCAGCAGCGACAGCTGACCGGCAGCGACCCAAGGCTGGCGTGCCCGCTCAAAACAGAGGAGGGGGGTGTAGACGTGAGGGCCCCATGGCACAGTGCCGGCCGGCCTGGTCAAATGGCGTTCAATCGATATCAAAATCAATTTAAACTGATTCAAATGATTTCAAAACCGTTCAAACTTTGATCGATTGAAAAGGGATCTTCCTAAGATCGAAAATTAGAAATAAAATATGGATTTGAAGGATTTGAAGAATAGAACAACTTTCTCCATAGGAACGTCTTCAGATTTGAAATGTATCTTGAATTAAAAATTTAGGAAGTCAAGATCATGTTTTTAACTTTAGGAAATTAATTAAAATTGATAGGAATGGGGTAAAAATACAGGAATTTGTATGGAGGTATTAAATAGAATTTGGAACACTTTTTATGTTGACAGCTTCTTCCAAATCTCCACCGATATTGAATTAATCCAAATATTCTAGGAAAACTGATGTGCAAGAATTGTGCTCAGATAGGCTAATTGAAATCCTTATTGCAAATCAATTAAAGCTCCACTTTGAACATGAAGTGCTTCATGGTGATCTTTAAATATTTTACTATAATCTGGGCACAATTGAAGAAGATATGAAATTTACAAAAGTGATAATCGTTAAGCAAAAATTGGAGGAAAACTTTCAAGTCTGGGAGCTGAATTGTATAGCTCTATTTGTATCCTTGAAACAAATACTTTCAGACATCAATAAATTTTGTAGATTTTCAAACTTGTAGAACGAGTCATGGAGAACAAATTATCTTTTGGGAGCAAGGTCTAATTCGACCCTAATAAATTCTCAAAATTTTCTGACTGAGGCAATCGGTCCACACTAACCAGAACTTCAATCTTCGAATTTGAATCTTGACTTTGAATTCTAATTTTAAACTTTGATGACTTGATTTGCTCTTGCCTTAAGACTTAATTACATCTTAATTGACTTGATTAAGCTTTCCGCAATACAGGGTGTCATAGTTGATATGAACAGAGCACATGGATCTCCCAGTTGCAATCTGCTTAACAGCACAATGTTATGAGCTCAAAAAATTATAATGTTATACGGCATAAAATAAAATGGTTAGTGACAGGGAACATACATGTTCTCCAACAAAAATGTTTGAGAAGTAGCATATAGAAATAATGGCAGTCAACAATACATTCTGAAAATATAAGGACAAAAGGCCACAAAATTGTCTGGATTCTTTGCAGCAAAGTGAGTTGTTTCCTGGGCTTGACATACCTTAGACTCATTTGTAGAATGATCTCCGTGATCGTGCTACCAACGCCTATGATCAATGGAAAGGAAAACAAACAACCAGAACAACCAAATCACACTACAAGAACATGCAAAAATTAGAGGTTCGATAGAACTTTAATGTATCATGGTAATCTGCTATGCATGCCATATTTATTGTTTACTCTAAACTAGCATCAAACTTACATAGGAACATTTAATGTATGATGGTAATATGCTTCTTTTACAAAAATGGTAAAAATATAACTGAAGGAAAATCTTGCCTCCCAAGCCAAAGAGTCCACCCAGATGCTCATCTTAGGAACAAATCAATTTAAATCAAGACATTCATGTAGGAGAAAAAGTTTTCGGAAAGACTTCTTGTAATAATAAGGGAACAAAGATGAAATGTGTGAAGATAAATCACCTAGCTTGGACCAATCAGCCTTGCCTCATTATATCATTAAGAATCCCTGGACTGTACCCTACAAAATTTAGATTCAGATATATAAGAATCCTTATGAAGTATGACCAACGGGCTTTTCATAGGGTCTGAATGAGACACTGTTTGTTTTGTAAGCATAACACATCTTTAAGAATTGTCAATTTACAGGTCAATAATCAAATTAACCCTGACACCATATGAGCTCAAGCCAGTCTAATGTATTCAGTAAAATAAACAATCTTGGAACCTAACATGCTATATTTATATTAACAATTGATGCTTATGTGAATATGCTTCAGTATAGCTATATATTCAGACAACTGAAAGAGTGAAAGAAAATTGATGCCACGTTCAGAAAATCAACTAAATCACACTGCAACCAAAAAATAATCTATGGAAAAAGTAAAATCTCACACATGTCTGCATTCATCTTTTTAGCAATTCTTGGTTGGTTATACAACAGATATGAAACAAAATTTGAGAGAGATGTCTGTGTCTGTGACCTGGTTATAGCGTAGCTTCCGCTCCAAGTGTACAGGATTCCATATGGTCTCGCGAGGCCCCCTTTTTGACCAAGATGAACTGCGAGTAGAATATTTCCGTCTCCTCTCCCTACACTGAACCCTAACCATAATCAGAAAAGGAGCTATTTTTAGAGGAGGCAGTGGTGATGCTGGACATTCTTGGGGTGAAGAAGCATCAAGTGATTTCTATTGCTAAAGAAGCATCAATTAATTTCAGAACCCAAATTTGACAAAAAATGTGTCATGTCATGTTTGATACACACCTAAGGAGAGCACTACTGTTGAAGTGGTTTTACAACACTTCCACCGATACTGTTTAGAGCAGTCCGTTGTGATTCTTAGTTGGTGAGGGCTTAGGTCTCTCGAGTTCTAGCTATCGAGAAAGCATGTTGGACATGATGATATACATGGTTCGTGCTGTCGGAAAGTAATACCCTACGTCCATGAAGAGAGAGTGTTACTGTATTGCTGTGTGTTGTATGGATTGAGCTCAAGAGCCTCTGTTGATTCTATCGCTTGCGTGACCTTTTATAGCACAAGGCCGCAATAGTTACACCGTGGCCCAGGGCCCGATAGGTGGCCCTAGTGTGGTTGGATCTGTATACTGCATTTAGGGTATTAATGGATAGGAGTAGCAAATGATGTCTTAGCGGTGGGGGGGGGACGTCTAGTCTCGTCGCACTGCCACACTACGCATGGTCAACGGTATAACGTCGTCCTGTCGAGTCGTCTCACATTGTAGCAGTGTCCTGTGAGTGGTCAACAGGGCCGACGCTATACTGTTGACGCATGTCCACACGTCTTACTAGATGTCTGCCCTCATGTGTAGGCCATAATGGCTCGGGCATCAGACGCTTTGGAAACATGCGAGCGCGCCTTGGAAACACGCGTGCCTAACTACATAGCTGGGCTAGCTAAGCTTTTCTTTATATCTGAGGCTCGAGGCCCATAGAGAGCCATGGGGTGCATGGCAGCACCAGAGCCCACTCTAGCAGGGAGGCAGGGTCTAGAGCCGTGGGACATGTGACAACGCCGGTGCCCTCCTTGGCTAGGAGGAGAGGCTCGGAGGTACAGGACACGTGACATCGCCAGAGCCGACCCCATCAGGGAGGCGAGGTTCGAGACCGTGGGGGACGTGGCAGCACCGAAACCCGCCTCGGTAAGGAGGCGAGGTTCGAGGGCTGCAGGATATGTGGCAGCGCCAGAGCCCACCTCTGCAGGGGATGAGGTCCGGAGTTACATAACATATGACAGTGTGTGGATGCATGTCCTGCTTCTTATCTTGACTTGAAGCCTGTATATGAGGGCACATGGTCTGCAGGGTACTGGTAGTGGCTCCCAGGACCACCTCAGGGGAGGTTGCGAGACAACAGGTGAGGCCAACTTTTTGGTGCCCTACCTGGTTACTTTTAATTTTTTGCTTGGCAGCTGAAGTGGTAGTGCACCCCTAATGCTGTGAACGTGTGGCGGGCCCCCCTCAGAGTTGTTGTCAGAGACTCGGGAGCGTCCACCACCAATATCGGACAAGTTGATGTCGGGTCCCCTGGGAGGCGCTATCGAAGACCCCAGAGCGCCCACCACCTATGTCGGAGACGTCGATGGCGGGGCCCCTAGGAGGCACTATCGGAGACTCGAGAGTACCCACCACCTATGTTGGAGACGTCGATGGCAGGCCCCCTGGGAAGCGCTGTCAGAGACTCGGGAGTGCCCACCACCTATATCAAAGATGTCGATGGCGGGCCCCATAGGAGGCGCTGACGAAGACATGGGAGCGCCCACCACCTATGTCAGAGATGTCTATGGCGGGCCCCTAGGAGGCGCTGACGGAGATCCGGGAGTGCCCACCACCTATGTTGGAGGCGTCGATGGCAGGCCCCTTGGGAGGCGCTGACGGAGACCCGGGAGCGCCCACCACCTATGTCAGAGATGTCAATGGTGGGCCCCCCTAGGAGATGCTGATGGAGACCTGGGAGCGCCCACCACCTATGTTGGAGACGTCCATGGCGGCCCCCTTGGGAAGTCCGGACTCCATCCGTGGTCCAAAGTTGTGTTGTGACCTGCATAGGTAGCATAGATAGAAGTAACTTCGTTCACGGATTCCATTCTCCCTGTGCTTGGTTTCATTATGTCTTATGATCCTTAGTCAGCTTACGGGGCATAGGTAATTCAGTGCGATGGTATCTAGGTTACGGTTATGGTGTTGTTTAGAGGCATGCGTCGTCCAGACCTCCAGTACTCAGCAGCCAGCGTTAGGGAGGAAAAGTGTGCACGCTTAGGGTACGGAACTAGGCTAAGCAAGCTGCACACTCTGGACCCTCCATTAGCATTGACTTTTTGGAGGAGGAGCCATTTAGCAACATCGGACCTCGAGCAAGAAAATAACCAAGGGATCCCAGATAAGTCACAGGTACCTCAAACAGACCCACTTACGACAGAATTGCACAACTCAAACCAAAGGTGAGACAAGCAAAAAGTAATTGATCATGTGAGGGCTAAAAAGCGCAAAACAGACATAAAACTGAAACATAATTTTATGAACATAATTGCATACAGGGTGAGACAGAAAATTCTTGTAACTTGGTATTACATAGGAGAAGGCAGGGAAAACAACTACCCACTCTGGATGAAGAGGCAGACAGGTCCCACCGGAGCTTAGCTATTTCAAGCACTGCTTCTAGACACTATGACAACCTATACAGGAAAAAGCGATCGCACCACTGCACTAAGGGTAGAACTTACAGAGGTGCTTTAAAAGATGCAAGTACAGAATCAGGTAGTCAATCTCCAAAATATGGCATCACATAGGAGAAGATAGGTCATACATGGAGACAACGACCCACCACTGGTGAGCTGAGATAGCTGCTGGGAAGCCACACCCGTTCAGGCTTCACCGAGGTTTAAATGTTTTAGATCTATTTCTGGATACTATGCTAAACCAGAGAACATGGGAGGCATACCTGATTGACTGTACGGAAGCCCTGGGCAACATATACAGAAACAGATCCCAAACATGTCACCCAAAGGGTAAAACTTACAGAGATGATCAGCTGGGAGAGCTTGCTCATTTCATCATAGTTGAGCTTGCGCCGGAGCACGAAGTCAACTGTGGGAGTGAACCCACAAGGGAGAAGCACGGAGAAGGTGAAAATACTGCTGAATGACTGCCACCTCGAGCCTCTGGCTGTGAGGCCTCAACGTCATCATGGGAATGATGGCTTGGAGTGTAGAAACACCTCTTCAAGAGAAACACAAAGCCGCCCCCCTTCCCGGTGCGCCAAATGTTGAAATGGTTTTACGACACTTCCACCGGCACTGTTTAGAGCAGCCCACTGTAGTTCTTAGTTGGTGAGGGCTTAGGTCTATCGAGTTCTAGCTATGGAGAAAGCACGATGGATACGATGATTTACGTGGTTTGGGCCTCCAGAGCATAATACCCTACGTCCACGGAGAGAGAGAGAGTATTGTTGTATTGCTGTGTGTTGTATGAATTGAGCTCAAGAGCCTCTGCCAATTCTATCGCATGTGTGACCTTTTATAGCACAAGGCCGCAGCAGTTACACTGTGGCCCAAGGCTCGACAGGTGACCTCGGAGTGGTTGGATCCCTATACTGTATCTAGGGTATTAATGGGTAGGAGTAGCAAATGATGCCTTAAGCGGCGTGGGAAACATCTAGTCCCATCGCTCTACCACACTGTGCACTGTCAGCAGTATGGCATCGTTCAGTCGGGTCATCTCACACTGTAGCAATGTCCTGTGAGAGGTCAACAGGGATAATGCTACACTACTGCCGCCTATCCACATGTCTTGCAGGCCGCCTGCCCGCACGTCTTGCAGACCATAATGGCTCGGGCGTCAAACGCTTTGGAAACACGTGAGCGTGCTTTGGAAACACTTGAGCCTAGCTACATAGCTAGGCCAGCTAAGCGTTTCTTTATATCTAAGGCCCACGGCTCACAGAGAGCCGCGAGTCGTGTGGCAGCGTCAGAGCCCACCCCAGCAGGGAGGAGGGGTTCAGAGTCCTCCTTGACTGGGAGGAGAGGTCTGGAGCTACAGGGCATGAGACACCGCTGGAGCCCTCCCCGGTACGTAGGCGAGGTCCGGGACCGCGGGGAACGTGGCAGCGCCGGAGCCTGTCTCGACAGGGAGGTGAGGTCCAGAGCTGCAGGACGCATGACAGCACCGGAGCTGCAGAAGACATGGCAGCACCTGGATGTACGTCCTGCTCCTTGTCTTGACTTGAAGACTGTATGTGGATGTACCCGGTCTGCAGGGTACCAACAACTGCCTTGATTTCTGAGAGGCTGATTGGGAAGCTACATATTTCAAAACATCAAAGAAAGTATTATGTCCCATGGATGCAACTTTCTGAAAAATAAACAACAACCATATATGTGGCTCGAGCTCTCAACTGAAGCAGATTACGATCAATGTCATTCTCATGCTGTGAAATATACTGCTTAAAGAGAGTCTCATATATGTATGTAGTTCCCTATAGTGAAAGCATATATATCAATCCTCTAGACAAAAAACCTATAAGGTAGGAGAAAGGGAGGAATTGAGTACCTTTGTCTTGGGGTACCACAAGTATATAACGAACATCATCAACTTAGCTTCTGAGTATAATGGTATCCTTCACATTAGTGCAAAGAAAGTTAGATAGCCAACAAAGAACTGAAGAAAATCACAACCTTAGGTAGTCTCACCATGATATTGTAAAATCTCCAAATCTCTCCAGAACTGTCAGCAAGGCAACTAAAATCCTAGAGACAGGAAACATAACTGAATTTGGCACAATTGCTACGGAAGCAAATTTTTGTGATCACAGAAAATTGATTGAACAATCTTACCAATACTGGCACTAAAATATGAGCTGCTCAATCTCTAGTTTGTTCAGTTCAACAGTCTTGTAGCATTTATAAGCAGGATATGCATAGCCAAAAGCCATCCTATAGGCAATTGACATATGAAACATAAAAAATAAATGGAATTTCAGTGCTTTATTTCTTCACAAACATCAATTTTTAGGCAGTGAAAAACATTATTTTTACTTTGTTTCTTCCAAGATAATCCACAAAAGGATCTAACCATTACTGAACATTGTTGTTGATCACTTCACCAACACACAAATGAACGAACTCCAACCTAAGACAGCTTCTGACAAAGTAAGTCAAAGAGGTAGGAAGCATAATAATTGTTGCTATATTTGTTCAAACCAGATCCTACAAACAGAGCACACTCTGCATTCTCTGATCCTTAGCATAACAAAATCTTAGGGAAAGAATCAATTAAGCTGGATAATCTTAGGAAAAGAATCGACCGGACTGGATAATCTTAGGGAAAGAATCAACCAGGCTGGATAATACGAATAAACAAACATAACATTTGACCGCTGTGCAATGCATTCCAATCCAGCTGACGCATCGACCAGGGAAGTGCGACCTCCGGCTACCACTCCTCCGTGGAACCACCGATGCGTGTCGGTTGCCGTTCTGCTTCTTCGAAAGAGTGAAAGAGTCAACCCCAGAAATGGTTAGGACTCTTCCGTTACTAAGGGTGGGTTTGGTAGCAAGAAACATTTTAGTTTCACACTAGAATCGATAGAATCTGTACTAAATGCCTCAAAAGCGAAACGTTTCAGCCAAGAATCGGTAGAAACGTTTCCAACATTTTATACTAGAAGTGAGAAATGGCAAAATAGGTATTTCAAGTAATTCTGATTCACTTCCTTTTCATTTCCACTAAATCTAAAATATTTTAACAAGTGAGCCAAACAATTTCACAAAGGTATTCTAATTTTATTGAGAATCATCTCTCGAGAGAAACTAAAAAGTTTCTATTTTTCAATGAATTTGGAACCGTACCAACCACATCCTAAATACGAATGGAAAACACGTAGGAGTGGAGGCGACGGGGCATGGGCATCAGGTCGGGCGCTGGGATCAATGCTGTGGACAGCTATGGAGGGGCTGCGAAGCTGCGTGGAGGAGTGGAGGCGACGTGGTGTGGGCGTGGGTGGTGACTATCTCGTGGAAAACGCGGTGGAGGGGATGCGAAGCTACGCGATGTAAAGCTGGACCGTTGTCTCGATAAGAATGGCAGCACGAGTGGAATTAGACAGCTATAAAGGGGATGACGTGGAAGCAGGAGATTTAAGAGAATGAATCTCAGTGGGTCATAGAAATATATATGTATAGGTGATACGTTTGTTTTAGATGATATTATAAATTTAGTATATAGTAAAAATGACAAGTAAACTGGAGTTTTAGATGATACCTTTGTCTACCATTGATGTTATGAAAGTGTCATCAGATTATGCATGAGTTTTTGCTGTGTTTGTAGTTTTTTCTAGCTTCCTGACGTATGCTCCTATGCTTCCCGGAACGATTCCTCTTTTGGGAGTATTGTACGAGTTGTAGTGCATCCACACAGGAGTCCACATGCCACGTTGCCGCAGGCGATCATCCGCATTTGATTCTTGCAAGTTGCCACTTGCAAGCGCGCAGCCTGATTTGACTAGTGAGTAGTGACACGCCCCACGGCCCACGTCGAGGATTTGTTCCACCGCGCGATATCCGGTGTATGTCTAGCAGTTATGCATGGGTCAAGCCTCTCCGTCCAACAGATTTCTAGCCTCTTCTATTTGACCTCGCCGGTTACTGGTGCATCAACAGGTGGCACCATTTTTATCTAATATTAATAGATCAGATTTAATATATACATTATATGTATCACGATGTCATGTGTATATGATATATTCCTTTTTCAGTATATATCCAAAATCCCTCAAGCCATGTTCCGGTTCATTTCACAACTCGCATTACTCAGAGTTTCAAATACCTCATTTCGAGCTAGCAAGGTTAGGCCATTTTCAGTGGAGGTTTTATCACATGATTTTTAACTCTGCTACATCATCAAGTATAGAGATAAAATTATGAATGAAACAACATTTCTCAATAGATAATTTCATATCACAATTTTTTTGACTAGCCACTATATTTAAGTGTTATAAAGTTTATTGGCCAAATAATCAAGGAGTCTGCCATGAGGTCATTCTCAGTGGGGATTTTATCATACGATTTCCATCTCTGTCACATCATCAAATGTAGAGATGAAATGATGAATGAAATAATATTTCTCAGTGTATAATTTTATATCACAGTTTCCTATACTAGTCACTGTATTTAAGTGTTACAAAGTTTATTGAACAAATCACCAAGAGAGAGTCTACAATAAAATGAAATCACTAATAATGATAATTTCACACAATTTTCAAGACATTGAAAATGAGTTGGACAAGTTTCATCCTCATAAAACTAATTTCATCTCTTTCTTCATAAATACTGTATCATGTCATCATCAAATCTGATATGCTAATATAATTAATATCATAAAACCCCACATAAAATCTTCACTATGAATGACCTTATTCTCTTCGCTAGACGTGGATTAGGCTAGAATAAATCCTATATGTCAAAAATTCTCTTAATCTATTTCAAATCAGATCAATCCACTGATGAGTAGGATTGAGCGAACAAGACCTAAGTTAGTAGGATTCAGTTAACTAAGAGCAAATACTCCCTCTATCCCTTTATATAAGGGATCGAAACATTTACAACTAATTGATAATTTTATATGATGTTGCAGGATTTTAAAATATCTTATATTTATGTAAATTCATAAGTTCATTTTAATTTAAGCAAAAAATAATTAAACTTAAAATAGCAATATTATTGCACTACCTTAGTGACTACATAGTATAATAACAGTAAAAAATATTTAAAATATATATACTTAAAAAATAGAATTATGAAACAATAAACAAATTTAAGTATATCCTTTCGACCTAAAGAGTGGGCACAATCCATAATGTGGCTCATTAGCTCACGTGCACGTAACTCTTGATCTGTTGTAAATATAAATATATGCAAATATAAAGCAAATTAAGTTAATTTTAAAATTTCTTTAAAATATTTGCAAGTGAGATCTTGTTTTGTTTATCTCGTCACATAGAACAAAACGATGAAAATAGAATTTAAAATATATTACAAATATATAGCAAATTAAATTGATTTAAAAAATCTTAAAAACTTATGCAAGTGAGATCTTGTTTTGTTCATCTCGTCGCGTAGAACACAATTGTGAAAACAGAATTTAAAATAAATACCATATGAGTTAAATTAATCATTTTAAAATTTTATATTATTTAGTGGTGGTGATTAGAC
>VSTD030001553.1:0-12966 GCA_008808055.3 Sporobolus alterniflorus | reverse complement strand
CATTTTAGCTGAACCTTATTTGTTAAAAAAATAGAATTGAATCCTCAAGGCAACACATAGAACAAGCATTTAATTTACTTCTTCTGACATTATGACTGCCCTGATATCGAAAATAGGAGTGGAAGAACTTTGCAAAATTTGCTAACACAAGCAAGATTGACCTCCAGAAGACCTTCATTCTTTTGTTTAAAAACAAGCTTCATGTTGTGGATTCGTTTATTGGTAAAATTTACCGCAGAAGGTGTTCAACAAAGGAAACAGCATAAGAGTTACTTTAAAATAGATATCGAAGAGTTAGAGATAGTTACGTTTTCATTAGACTTATGTAACAGAGTCCTTGGAATTATAGAAACTGAGTCGGAAGCCAAAGCTATAAAAGCAAACCGAAACTGACATTGTAATATATCGAAGAAATAAAGTTCCTTGTTGAGGACATAAAATTAAACATAGTTTCTACCTCTTTGTTTGGCATGATAAATAAACCTACAACAACATCCAATATAATGTATTTTCACGGTTGCTGGGAACTCCTGGTAAGCAGGATTGGTAAATAAATCTAAATAAAAACAAAACCAATGGGACAATGAGAAGAAAATTTTAACCACACCAAGACGACACTCAAGCTAACAGTTTTCACCTCATATCCACATTTACAAGGCTTCAGTTCTTTATCTGTCAAATCCATCACCTCCAAGCAAAGTGGACATTTCTCTTTATTAGTTTGGGCACTCATCGTGGTTCCACTCAGTACCTAAAGCCGCAGAATATCTGAAATAGGAAGAAGAGCACTCTTACCATAAAATAAGAAACAACTAAATGTAAAACTCAGCACGCAATTAACCTAAAAGGCATCTGAAAGATGAAGGTGTGTGGCTATTAAATTAGAGAAATGTACCAAATGCAAGATACCAATCAGACATATCCAAACAGATGCTGGTTTACTGACATAGTAAAATACACAGACCACTTCAATATAGGCATCCTCAGCATTGTTTCAGGTGTGGAAAAGCCATTGTGCACAGAGACCATATATATGAAACAAACATGTAACTGTGCAGTAATATATACCTGAAAGCCTCGGCAATTTGAGAGACAAAAACATTCTCAAATATAAAGGTGGTATTAAAAGTATAAACTTTGGTGAATGGTGTGAGCCTGTGAGGAACCCCTAATTAAAAGTAGAACTTTGCAAAATCTAACCAGAGGATATGATAATAACACTTTATGGAGACTAATTAGAAACCTCAGCATAACCTTATATGGCAGTAAACTTTTAGCTACAGCAAGTAGAGTCTTCTTTTTCCATTCATAATCGTATCACAATATCTTACGGGTAGCGCATCAGCACACTCAATACATGAAAGACCGGAAGCCTAACTACCTCTGAATAGCTTGTCAAAATACTAGCTTATTGCTAATTGTACTTTTGTAGAATTTTGCATCACCGGCAAACTGCACTGAGAAAAACGAACGCTATTCCTTCCCCACAATTCAGGGGGGGTCCACTCACAAATCTGCAACTTCTAGAGGTGCATGCAGCAAAAGTGCACCTACGATCCAGACGATGCAAGTTTAAGTAGCCAATAATCAGGATAATCTAGACTAACCCAGTTTGCATTATTCCGCCTAAAAACACCATGGTAATAGGACAACGACCTCGTGATAATTCCCAACAAAGTTTCACTGAAATGTAGCAATTTTTCCCTGCGAGCCACCGAATTCGGGACGGGGGGAGTAAAACCATGGGGGATTTAGTTCAGAGGCGACAAAATCCGCAGTGTTTTTTTTAGCCACAACCGAATTCCGTAGGAGCCCCAATGGAGTAAGTTACCCAAAAAATCCACATTTCACCGAGATCGAACCCCACGAACGATCACACCCAACCGCCGCTACCGCAGTAAAAAGCAACTCCCAAAACTACCCAAAAACCCACTAGACTTCTCACCCAAATAATAATAACCGGCACAACAAAGCCCTAGACAATCCACCACTTGGTCCTGCTCCAAACAGGAATCGCGCCGGCTAAACCGACCACAAAATCGAAAACCCTCGCTCGAATGCACCCCCCACATTGCGATGATCCGAAGCCCTAGAGCGAGGCGAGCAGGGAATCGCGATCGGGAGATGGAGGGGCGGATAGAGAACTCACGCCGGCGGAGAGGATGCGATCGGCGAGGCGAGAAGCTCGACCTCAGGATTAGGGTTTCAAGCTCCCTTCTCTCCCTCTCTGTGAGATACTCTCTTCCGCCGCTCCCTTCTCTTCTCTTCTCTCCCTCTCTGTGAGACTCCTCACTCCCCGGCAGCCGTTGCCTAAAACCCCAGAAGAGGAGCTTTCGCGACCGGCCCTTTTTTTTTCTCCGGGCCTCAAAATCTTTTTAGTCCCTCCAAGGGGAAGAGGGGTCTTTAATAATTGGCACCATGACTCGTTCTCGGACCCACACCCAGCACTATACGCAGCCCACAAGTTCTCAGGCCGACAGGTGGGTCTAAAGAAATGCTGGGGTCTTGTCGCGGTGACTCAGCGTGGAAAGGGGCAACGTGCGAACAGGACCCGTCAGGTCTTTTCTTGTTCTCTGACGCTGCCGTGTATGCTCATTTCCTCATGCAATCCTTAGCCCAGAAGGAAACCGATCCTCTGATGCCCCCACTGAATTATGGCCCTGGACGTAGAGGAGTCCACCTGACAATCTCTCGGACGCGCGTCTGAATTCGGCCCAGAAGCGGGCCTGCCGTCGCACATGGACCACGTGTCAGTGAGGGAACACGGTGGCCACAGGGATGGCTTGTCGTTTCCAGGGGCGCATTCGTAAATCCGCGGGCGAGAGAGGCCTACACTCAAGCGTCTGCGTTACCCTCTGCGCGGTGGGACAACCGGTTTGCGTGTCCCACCTGCTAGTGAGACGTAAAGTGAGGAGGTTGCGTGAGCGGAGAGTGGGCTGTCGGTTTCCATTGAAGGCAGGAGATATCGTGGGTGGGTCGCGGGGTGGGGTCGTGGGGAAAGTGGCTCCTGTTCCGGCGGTCGCATCTGCTGCAGCACGCCCACCGGCCTAGATTCGGGCTTGGACTTTTTCGATGCATACGGGCCAGGAACGGCAGCAGCACAGAGCACATTGGGTTTGGGAGAAATTTGCACTTGGTGAAGTCTTGCAGGGAATCAGGGAGCACTGCACGGACCATCTCCAGTGGGCTATGCAAAACATAATGCAGATGCGTTCTGCATTGTCCAAATACATTATGCAGGAAAAAAAACAATTTCCAATAGAAGATACAAATCGGACATACAAAATAGATGAAAAGAGAGAAAATATACTAGTGTATAGGATGCGCCTATGCTCGCGATTTGAAAATATAATTACAATAGAGATTTATTATTAAGTAAGGGATTATAATGTTTAGGATTGCAGCAATCTTTTTTTTTGCATATAACTGGTACCTAGCAGCTAGCACCCCTCAGGCATTTGTTATTCAAACAATAATATTAGATTTCAAAGCTAGTGACACAACATGTAGCTATCATTGAATCGAGACAAGCATACACTCTAACCGCAATAGCCGAAGCAAAGAAGTTCATTAAATAGACTAAGCAAATTGATGTATATATTATAAAAAAATTGTAAATAAGGAAATGACACATGAATATTTACCAGACACCTTGGACAATTATAGGATTCATGAACATAACTTCCAAATAGGAATGAAGAGAATAATTCATTGACACCTGTGAGCATAACCAATGAAATATGTGACCCAATTGAATGAAAAGAACTGCACACCACAAATAAAGACCGCAGCTACCCATGACATAACAAATTTCAAATCACATTCAGGCACAAGATTCAAACTACTCAATTGAATAGGAAGAACCAACAACACAATACTTGCTACACCAGATACAGTGCTCGGCTAGTGGTCATTTCCATGTGTTTCTAAGTCTGGTCATGCTGCAAATTTTGTGAAAGTAATCAAGTGCGTCTGCACAATGAGCTAGAGGTTCTAAAAAGCACATATTACATCCTAACAAAGTAACAATATTTTATTTTTGAAGAAAAATGACAATCTGAAACCAAACATAAAATGGCAACTGAAATTCAAGGGTTCATTTTCCCAGGCATCTTCAGAGGAATTGAATTATATGTAAAACTAGTTCAAACATAGACTTGCTACACCTGATCAGTGAAGAGCTCTATCTTCTTTTTCCAAGCCAGCGCATCTTCAATATCGTAAGCACCCATTTGTGGATTGAAGTTTTCGTGACTTAAATAGATGTAGAAAAAACAGGAGGAATTGCAGTGTCACATGGTTCAAGGCCAAACCGTGATCTGATGCTCCTTTTCTTTCTGATTATAAACACACATGACATAAATCATCTAAAAAGAAAAATCCAAAGAAGGGATGAAAGGGAGATGGATAACACAGACCGACCAAAAAAAGGCCCAACATGGTATCATTGACATTCAAGATGTTAGACAGAAGGAAACAGCAAATAAACTCACTTGCCCATGATGTGTTTTGAGCCCTCAATGCTCCACCCTGCAATTCCCATCTATTAGCAGTAACTTGAGTGACACCTTAGTTGGGAACAAATAAAAAATTAAATTCCACCATGTTATCAAACAACAGAGGACGCACGATATGTTGAAAACCATCCACAATGTGACATTCAAAATCGAAATTGATAGAGGTCCGAATTTCCCTAGCAACCAAAGAAATTCTAAATGCAATTAAGTAACTAGCATGTTGTCCATGGACTTCTTGTAGTAGCCGAGTAGCCTGCTCTCGAGCACGAAGTAGTGCGTGTGGAAGAGCGACCTGTCGATCTTCGACCGGTCGTACCGCACCATCCTCATTTCTTGGAGAAGAGTCGCCGCCTCCCCTGCGCCCCACACTGCGCTCACCTACATCGTGACACTCCATACCATGTTTCACATCAAGATATCTCACATCATTAGCAAGAAAAATGTAGATAGAAGGAAAGAGCAAATAAACTCATTGCCCATGATGTGTTTTTAGCCCACTATCCTCCACCCTGCAATTCTCATCTATTAGCAATGACTTGAGTGGTACCTTAGTTGGGAGCAAATAAAAAATTAAATTCCACCAGGTTATAAAACAACAGAGGAAGCATGATATGTTGAAAACCCACATTTTTAAGTCGTCTGACTAATCGGCATATTAGGTTGGTAAGGTCGACACAAACCATCGGAGCAATTTGGGTGACTTACTGACGAGTCAACCGACTAATCGAGCGACTCACGCGATTAGTTGGCTTCTTAAATCGAGGATGACTTACTAGCCATACCAGATTGGACCAACAAATGTTTATTCAGTCCAATAGCCCATTAGGTACTTAGGTTTCATGTCTCTTCACCACCACACCCCCACGCTCTCCTCTAGAAGAAACACGTAGTCAGTAACCAGCCGCCTCTCCTCTCTTCTAGAAATCCCTCATCTATCGCCGCCGGCTCTTGATCCAGAAGCAGGACTGCATGACCCTACTTCCCCCGTCCGCCAGTGAAGAGGATGAGTTCCTCTAGTTCCGGTAACCCTCCTATAGTCTAGCTCTTCTTCCTCTCTTACTCTCTTATAGTCTTACAATCAAAACCATCCACAATGCCACATTCAAAATCAAAACTGACAAAGGTTTGAATTTCCCTAGCAACCAAGGAAATTATAAATACAATTAAGTAACTAACATGTTATACATGGACTTCTTCTTGTCGTAGCCGAGCAACCTACTCTCGAGCACGAAGTAGCGCGTGTGGAAGAATGACCTGTCGATTTTTGGTCAGCCGTACTGCACCACCACCCTAACTAGAGAAGGGTCGCCACCGACCTGTCAATTTTTTGTCAGCCGTACTGCACCACCACCCTTCCTAGAGAAGGGTCACCACCGACCTGTCAATTTTTTGTCAGCCGTACTGCACCACCACCCTTCCTAGAGAAGGGTCGCCGCCTCCCCTGCACCCGCACCACGCTCACCTGTATCGTGGCGCTTTATACAATATTACACATCAAGATATCCCACATCATTAGCAAGAAAAAAGTAGAGAGCAAATCAACTCACTTGTCCATGTTATTTTTCGAGCCCTCTATTCTCCACCCCGCAATTCCCATCTATTAGCAGTGACTAGAGTGGCACCTTAGTTGGGAGCAAATACAAAATTAAATTCCACTAGGTTATAAAACAACAGAGGAAGCATAATATGTTGAAAACCATCCACAATGTGATATTCAAAATCAAAATTGACAGAGGTTCGAATTTCCGTAGCAACCAAGGAAGGTCTAAATGCAATTAAGTAACTAACATGTTGTTATCCATGGACTTTTTGTAGTAGCCGAGCACCCTGCTCTCGAGCATGAAGTAGCGCGTGTAGAACAACAACCTGCCGATCTTCGGTCGGCCGTACCGCACCATCACCCTTCCTAGAGAAGGGTCGCTACCTCCCCTGCGCCCCGCACCACGCTCACCTGCATTGTGGCGCTCTATACCATGTTACACATCAAGATATCCCACATCATTAGCAAGAAAAAGATAGATAGAAGGATAGAGCAAATAAACTCACTTGCCATGATGTGTTTTGAAACCTCTATCATCCACCCTGCAATTCCCATTTATTAGGAGCGACTTGAGTGACACCTTAGTTGGGAGCAAATAAAAAATTAAATTCCACCATGTTATCAAACAACATAGGACACATGATATGTTGAAAACCATCCACAACGCGACATTCAGAATAAAAATTGGCAGAGGTTCAAATTTCCCTAGCAACCAAGGAAATTCTAATTGCAATTAAGTAACTAACATGTTGTCCATGGACTTCTTCTTGTAGTAGCCGAGCAACATCCTCTCGAGCATGAAGTAGCGTGTGTGGAAGAATGACCTACCGATCTTGGGCTGGCCGTACCGCACCATCAACCCTTCTGGAGAAGGGTCACCGTCGCCCCTATGCCCCGCACCGCGCTCATCTGCATCGTGGTGCTCCATACCATGTTACATCAAGATGTTCCACATCATTAGCAAGAGAAAGGAAATGTGAGAATCATTACTAGATTCTCACGTTAGCATGAATGATCCATTAAACATTAACAAAAATGTCTCCACTGCAGGAAATATGCAATTCTAAACCACAGGAAAGTTACAATAAAGAATAAATGGTCAATAGAGTGATCACTTGAGCATGGTATGGATTAACACTCCGACATGAGGCATTTACCATGCTAGGCATTCCATCGGACACCACCTGAGCATCCACTACTAGACGTGGTCGAAGGCAGGCAGAGAGTCAATCGATGGTCGCATAGTGTAGGGGAGGAGAGTCTCAAATTTGTGGATAAGTTGGGGGGAGAGCAGAGGATAAGGTGACGGAGAGTTGAGGAGCTGTCTGCGCTCCCGTTCAGCACTGTCGGAGGCCGACGCCACAGGATTAGCGGTGCTCAGAGAGGTCGCTTTGATGGCAGGTAGTGGATGGAGGCCACTGCGCCGCTGCCTTCACGTCTCCTCTCTGCTATCACCGTCGCTCGCTCACCAGATGAGGCATCCTCACTGCCTCACGCCCTATTGGTGAGGTCGCGATGTCTCAAGGAGGCACCAGCAGCGGGGCTCACGAAGGCCTGCCAGAGAAGGAGGGAGGGGAGAGAGTGAGGAGAGGGAGCAGGATGACGCTCTCGGAGCATGAGGATATGGACGACTGTGAGGTGGCCCACCATAAAAGCCTCTGGAGGCACCCAAGCCCATCAATGTCACTACCCACGGTCCGATGGCCCACGATCGACGCCTACAGAAGGCTCTAGAAGCATCAAAGTTCACATGTTTCTAGTTGTCGATCATGGAACGAAGGGTCATAAGCGTGGCCAGCCTTGGAGGCCAAAAATCACACAACTCAAACATATAGAAATTGTGTATGATTTTTCATTGTTGAAATGCATTTTATAGAAAAAACGGTCTCCAGTGGGAGATACAAAGCGGACATACAAAATAGATGGGATGAGAGAAAATATGCATCTCCATCCTTCTTCCATTGACATACGAACCCACCTGAAGCTTGGCTTCCGCGACCTCGCATGCATGTCCACCGCCCGGGAGCTCGCCGCCCAAGTGTGTGTGTGCCCCTACCACCCACGCGGAGATGTTCAAGTTCCGCCTCCACCGCACCAAATCCCAGGCCACGACCACGCGTAGGGTGCGATGTCCCCGGCTGGCACCCACGCCAGGGCGCCGCATCCTCCCGCACCGTCGAGGTGCAGTGAGGCGAGGTCGCTGCTGCTACCAGCTGTGTTAGAACTGTCCAACCAAGAAACAAGAGGGATGAGCAGTGGAAGGGATTGAGAGAGAGAGAGAGAGAGAGAGAGCAAAAGATTTGTCTTATCAGATGAATGGATCCTATTAGTATTTCCCTGTTGTGATACGGAGATTTTCGTTTGCTTTTCTTCTTTGTTTTTCTTTGTAATTTCTGTGTGGAATACCTCGGTTTTTCTCTACTTGTTGACTCTCATCCCTCTCTTGGGACTATGGATCTCTTTTTATGCAACTCCAATCTCAACTCGAGGTGAGCTACGGCGAGAGTGTCAATGAGCTAGGTGAGATGTTGAAACTGCATTGGTGATTTTGTGCCGGGCACGGTGGAAGCACGCGTGAAGATTGACGCCAGATATGTACATCGATTTTGTATTACACCGTACCGTTGGAGACAACAACATGCAATGGCGTAAAGTATTTTACACCTACCATCGAAACCATCAAATGCATGCCAAAACGTTTTGCATGTTGCGCTCACCCTTACTCCGAGTTACTAGTAATCCTTTGTCCAAAAAATATGCATTCCAGACTGTCTTTTTGAGTGACTAGTTTATAACGTCTTCAATAATTCCTTCGGCTCTGTCCCTCTCCTTAGGACGTCCTCGCCGTGGGTGCCAAGCGGACCACGTCGGCCACCGCTCGTGTCGTGGCGCCAGTCTGCTTGCCGTTGCCAGTCTGGCAGAGTAGGAGGCAAGTACGGAGTGGTACTAGTAAATTGCAAACAATCATTTTATTATTATTGTTATTTGTTACTCACAAATGAGAACACATTCAGTACTCCATTCTAAAATAGAATTATGTTCTAAACTTGTACTAGATTCAAAATATATTATTTATAGCCCATGTCGCCACCTTTTTTTCTTATTAACAAATTAAATGAGGGAGAGACATGCCAGAGTATTTAAAAATTGATTATCAATTTTTAGAAACTTGTTTCCAAACAACGCCACCTAATTTTGTTAGAAACCAATTTTAGAAGCTATTATTAGAAATCAGTTTTTATAAAAAATCAATAAATCCTTCCTGCTTGTTCAACTGGTCTGGCGATCAGGGATGATTGATTAACCGGAGCAGCTTTTCAAGTTGCAGCTGTGGCATGGGAACACCTGAAATGAAATGATGTAGTCGCGTAAATAAACGGCAAATTTCTCGTGCTTAAATCAAATCGACCCACACTTATATGACGGCAAAATCACGAGTGGATTAGCTTTCAGACAGGATCGCAGGTGTAGGGACCTCGCGATTACGAGAGCTTGACAGCACCTGAGATGACAGCGGGCTGTACTACTTCAGCCTGCGCGCGCGTTGGTCCGGCGGTCAGGTTGGTTGATGCGTGCACGCCCATCAATCAACGTGACACTCGAAATCAGAAATGAAAATCCAAATCCAGCGGTTAATCACCACGTGCATCGAATAACGGATCTGTGGCGAGACGTGCTCTGCCATGTCCTTGGGGTCACGGACACCGTGGCGCGGTGAGCGGCGACATGACCAGATCCAGCTGCCGCTCCGCGCGCGCACGGACGCTGGCAGTGTCGCGCTCCAACCCCCACCCATCGCTCAGTTCTAGATAGGTGGTCCAGCCCGTGCGCAGTCCCGGGTTGGAAGCGGTCCGACGCGTGTGGTGTGGCCCTCCTCGATCGGCGACGTCCGGGTACCCGACGCGTGTGGTGAAGCAACGTGTTATGGTGAATACCCGACGCTTGTTCAACGTGTTATGTGCTCAAGTAACCTTCCTGAAATTAATGTGTTAATATCCGAATATGTAATTTGGAGATTATGGTGAAGCAACGCAACTCTTCATCACTCAAATAGGTGCAGATGATGTGCGTAGATAGAGTCTGCTTATTTCTTCTTTTCACCTGATTTTTAAAACGTTGAAAAGTAATCTTCAGAAGAAATAAACTAAAATCTAAAAATAATTTTTAGATTTTTGATGTACTAAAAATTATATATATATATTAAAAATCAACACGTAAAATCAAATAGACAACAGAAAATCTAAATATATATTAAAAACAATACCTAAAATCAAACAAACAGCTATTACCGATCAGTTTTTTTAAAAACTAAAAAACAAAAGCACAAACAAATATGGACTAAACCACCAATTTGACCAACATATATATGTAGGCTTTTTACATGCAATCAATATACATGTAAACCTTTTTACAAGCAACATTAGCCACATTTATTTGCTCAGTTGCACATCCAGTCTCGAAACCATTCCTCACAGATCCTGGAAGGCACAGGAGGTATGAGGTTCAGCAAACAGTACGTGTGAGCTGCCACAGTGTTACTATTGCACGTCATGACCGGTTCATATACCAACACAGAGCCTTACGATCAATATTAGCGAACATTATTGTCCGCGGTACCAGACTTCTCCACGTCCAACTTCTCCTTGTCTGCGACGATGTCACTGTCATCCTCGTCCTCCTCGGCGCACGCGCCGTGCGCGACGTCGTAGGTGGCGTGCAGGCTGACGAAGACATAGTAGACCAGCATGATGGCGGTGACCACGCCGAAGCGGATGAAGGCGTCCTTGCCGAGCGAGCCCATGAGGAAGAGGTTTGTGGCGATGGAGAGCGACGGCAGCCACGGCACCAGCGGCACGCCCCACACCTTGGGCGTCCGCGCCATCGGCACCAGCAGCTGGATGCCCAGTGTGCTGGCCGCCCACGCCGGGACCAGCACGGCGTACCCCACCCACCGCTCCGGCGACGTGCCCCAGTACGCCGCGATGCCGACGGAGGAGGCGACGATCATCAGCAGCAGCGTGACGAGCCGCGTCGCGTGCGTCCGACTCGTCACGCCGCGCACGTAGTACCGGCGTACGAGGAGCGCCGCGGACAGCATCATGAAGATGAAGAGCGTGCTGACGGAGACGAGGCTGGAGAGCACGTCGAGGCTGGAGAAGAGGGCAATGATTGCGCCGGTGACGCAGATGAGTACGGTAGCGTGGACGGGGGTGCCGGTCCTGGGGTGCACGAGCGCGAACACGGGCGGGATGATGTGGCTGCGCGCGATGTGCGTGGTGTAACGCGCCTGGCCCAGCGCGCCGACCAGCAGCACGGTGGTCATGCCCTTGAGCGCGCCGAGCGCCACCACGTACTGCGCCCACCGCATCCCCACGCTGGCGAACGCCACCGAGTAGGCGGCCTGCCGGTCGATGTCCTGGTACGGCTGCATCATGCTCAGAGCCAGCGCCATCACGCAGTAGATGGCCGTGATCAGGGACATGGAGCCCAGCAGCCCCAGCGGGATGTCGCGCGCCGGGTTCCTGGTCTCCTCCGCCATCGTCGCGATGTTGTCGAAGCCGCCGTACGCGAAGTACACGATCGCCGCCGCGCGGAACACGCCGGGGACGCCGTACGGCATGAAGGGGCGCAGGTTGCTGGGGTCCGCGTGCACGAACCCGGCCACGATCACGAACCCGATGACCAGCACGTGCCCCGCCGAGGCGATCCAGTTCACGCGGGAGGTGCCCTTCGCCGTCAGCATCGCCAGCGACGCGGTCACCGCGATCACGGCCACCGCAACCGGGTCCAGCTCGTTGTAGCCGTGGGCGAGGTTCGTCTGGATGCGCAGGGAGCTCGCCGGCTTGTTGATGAGCGACGCGAGGTACGACGTCCACGCGCGCGCCACGGCGGCCGTGCCGATGATGCTCTCGAGGATGAGGTTGGCCGCGGCGATGAAGGCCGCGACGTCCCCGAGCTCCACGCGGAGGTACGCGAACGAGCCGCCCGCCACGGGGATCTCGACCGCGAACTCCGTGTAACAGAACACGGAGAGCATGGCGGACACGCCGGAGGCCACGTAGGAGAGCACGATGGCGGGGCCGGCGTTGTCGTGCGCCTCCTGGCCCGTGAGCACGAAGATCCCCGCGCCGATCACGGAGCCGAACCCGAACCACGTCAGGTCCCACCACGTCAGGCACCGGCGCATCTCGTTCTCGCTGCGCCGACGCAGCGCGCCGAGCTCGGCCTCGTCGGTGGACCGGCCCACGAAGCGGTCGCGGAGCCGGGCCGGCGTCGCGCCCAGCGCCGCGCGGTAGGCGCTCCAGCTCGAGAACGACGGCTCCGGGAAGAAGTCATCCTTGTGCCAGCGCCAGTAGCTTCTCGATTCCGAGGCCTGCCCCCCTTGGTTCGTCCCTGGTGATGTTGTCTCCAGGGGCGCCATGGCTCAAGTGTGCCCGACACCACGCCTTCGATATGGTCGCGCCTTTGTGTGGACGGGAAGGAGCCGTGGAGTGTGGCGAGCTGCTGCTTCGTTCAGCCGTGGAGATATGGGAGCTGCAACGGATTGGATTGGTTAGGTAGCGAATCGGTCGTCTTCTTTGACTCGTAGTGTTGCGCTCTGGTCGCGCATACATGTCCTATCTGTACACTGTAGTGCTTGCTGTGTGACCGCCAAGCAATTTCAGAAAACCGGTGACCTTTTTTTCCCCGATTTACGGACCCCGCCGCTGCCTCCATTTCAAATGGAGACGGGGTAGACGCCGGGGCTCGAACACAGCTGAAGTCAAAACGGAAGAGTGTTAGATAGATAAGCGTAAAATTCTTCCGTACTGCGTAGTAGTACATGTCTGACGCAACCATTTTGGTTTACCCGTTCATGTTCATGAACCATAGTCTTTATTCTTCTTTGTTTTTGCTTTTAAAGAAAAC
>VSTD030001552.1:0-12969 GCA_008808055.3 Sporobolus alterniflorus | reverse complement strand
ACTTAAGTGCACAATCATGGCATAAAGTAAATGTTATAAAATGAAATCCTATTCAAGGAGGATGCAAGGTGCTTGCCCTGGTCTAGGGAAGAAGAAAAGTTAGCTTCATCGATGCTTGGCGCGTTCTCCAAACCAGCAGGGTCAGTACCTATGCGGTATGATGCATGACAGTTACTTTGATGATGATTAAAGACTTATAAACGCTATTTCCTTCATTAACTCCCATTAGCTAACTATACTTAAGAACATAGCTTAAGGAGAGGTTTCGATACTTCTAAACACCATTCATGACCAATCATGAGGTGATCTATGGCTTTAGGATGGGTACTAGGTGTTTATGGCGAAACCTCGTTTAGTTTCTAAAAAGAAACCTTAATTGCATAAGGTTCTACTTAACAAGGGCAAAAATGGAAATTTCCAAGGTCATAACTCATAAACGATGGGTTCTAACAAGTTTTCTAAGGTGGGGTAGCTTAGCACTAAATTTAGTTAATTTTCCATATATTTTGGGATTAGGGATAATTAATTATGGGTTAATTATTAATTAACAAGGATTAACCATTAAACAATAATGAATGATGAAATAAAATAAAATTATAATTTTATTTCATTAATTAAGTTTGAATTCAATTTATGAAATCAAATTTATAATTTATTGGCATATAATTAAATTCCTATGAAATTCAAAAATTTGAATTTGATTTGGAAAGAATTGAATTAATTCGAAGGAAAAAAATAACAGACAACACTGTTCATTCAGGCCGCCTGCTCGGCCCATCCGGATCAAAGAGGCTCGGCCCATCTCAGCCTTTCATCCCGAGATGAAACATGGGAGGCCTTCTCCCCCGTCGGCACCAGTGACATGCTGGCAAAATCCGGCCGGCCGGTGGGTGGCGGTGGAGTCACCGGAGAGCAAACCGGCAGGGTGGCGGACTGGTTTGGCAGCCGAAGAGAGGGGAGTATTGACTGAAGCGGGGGGTTCCACGGCAGTGCGAACCGAGCAGCGGGGGTCGAGCAGAGGAGCAGCCGAGGGCGCCAGCAAGGAGGGTGAGGGAGCTCCTGGCGTCGGTGCAGAGCTTGGGGCGGTGTCGAGGAGTTCGGAGGGGGACCGAAGCGGTGGTTCATGGCAGCTCAACGATGGGAACCACGGTGGCGCAATGGCGGCGAAGGGGTGGAGGAGGAAAAAGGGCTGCTCACGGGGGGTGGGGTGCTCCTTTTATAGACGGTGAAGGCGAGAGCGGCGCGGCGCGGTGGCAGCGGTGAAGCCATGGGCACGGCAAAGTGGTGGCCAGCATGGTTGGAATGGCATCGGCACGGGCAGCACCGTTGTTCGGACCGGGTGGCTGATGAGCGGGGCCCACGCGGTTTTGTATTTTCTCAAATTATCCGAACTGCCTCAAACTTGGAAATTGAAAATGGATGCCTTACTTTACTCTAATAATTTCCAATTGTTGCATGTGGCTAGATTGGGGTATTGTGAACAATTTTCTCAATTGTGCCGACATCGAGTTCTCACTAGAATTAGAGTTAAAAATCCTGGAACAGATTCAACATTTGAATCTTTGATGAATTTTAAAAGGAATTTAAACCTTGTGCAAAAATCTGATAAATTTTCCACAATTCCTTCTTGACATGATCTTCACAAAAGTGAATTTCGTTGGGATCACTTGTATGAAAGACGTTGAGTTACAATACAAGTGCCAAACAACGTGGTTTGAATAAAATAATAGAGTTTGAATTTGAAATTCAAACCTACAACATTTTATGTACAAACCAAACTTGCAAGGATTTCATTCAAGCTTCCAAAATACCTTGTGAGTTACTGTTCAGGCATTGTAGCTGCTACAGTGGCACTAGGGGTGTCACAACGGCCATCACCAAGGAAGGACTCGATCAGAAAAAGTATGAAGGTCTTGATGGTCTTCTCTGGTGAAGGGTGTTCTATGGAACTGACGGAAAACTGGGAAGCTTGATTTCTTGAGTATTTAAACTCAAGTTTTCTCATAGGTTAAAGGTGAAGATCAGAAACTTGGATAGCTCGATGATCAAGATTGACATTTTTATCGTGTTAATTAGGTTCAACCATTCTACATGCAATACACGTCCTATACATCATCACAAAATAAAAAGAGTAGCCCACTATTGCAGGCTACGTGTAATTGGTGGTAAAAGCGCGCTCATCAGATGTATTCTAGCGATTTAACATTGGTTAGTGTACCTGCAGAAGATGGATCACAAAACCTTTACTCATGCCCATCATGGACTAGTATCGAGGTACCCACTCATGCCTATACTAATCATAAAGAAGAAAATAAAGCATAAACAACAAAATAAACATTCGTAGCCTGTAACACCCTTGATGTTACTGTAGCAGCTACAGTAGATCTATAGTTCTCTCTGCAGTGTTTCTACAGTAGTTGCTACAACTTAAACTTAATTCAAGGGAGGTGACATTTTCTATTATTGAAGTTGGATCAATTTTCAAACTCCTGTGAATTGTGGACCATTAAGCTCAGTCAGAATTTATTGCAATCGAATTAGACCATACATCCAAATGAATGAGTGTTCCTCACAACTTGTTCTACCAGTGTGCAAATCTGCAAAAATTCTTGATCTCGGGAAATAATTGTTTCAAGTGTCCAAACAGAACTAAGTAACTTAGTTTCCAGACTTAAAATTCTTTCAGTTTTCTGCTTAAGCAATTAGCTATCTTTGAAATGTCATATCTTCTCGAATCTTGTGAGTTATATTGTGCATGTCACCCGATGGTAGTGTAAGGATTGTACATCACTTGGGAGAACTCCTTGTCCAGGTTTGAGTCCAGATGAATTTGTGGCAGTGACCTCAAACTCCCTAGTTGATCAGTTTTCAGAATTTTCAGGAAATTGTTTAATGGTTAGCACTTTTGGAAATTCAATATCTTCTTCGATTTTGGGAGATGGTGTTTGAATGTCAGCTAGATGAAAGTGCAATGCCTATAGTTCAGTTTGGAACACTCGTTGCCCAGTTTGGTACAGTCGTGTACTTGTGATAGTGGGAGCAATATACTTAAGTGGCCAGCTCTTTTGGGTATGAAATAAACTAAGTCCTTTCTTCCACTTGTAAAGGAATTTCCAATATTTGAATACAAGTGAGTCAATATAAATTCATATTCAAGTATATCATATGAAGATGGAATTTTAGAGAATTTATTGGATTTTTGCAGAAAGGTTTGAACCCCTTTAAAATTCAAGGAAGATTCATATTTGAATTTGTACCAGAATTTTTTACTTGCAATCCTGAGGGAATTCGATGTTCATCCAAAAAGTAAATCTGTTCCTTATGTATAAAAATATCTACCTGCAAAATTTGAGTGTTTTTGGACAACCGGAAGACCATCGTTTAGAATTTCAAAGTTTGTGCTGATTTAAAGAAGAGTTTACATAGGTGGGGCCCGCGTGCCAGAGACCCACGATGGCCCATGGCCGCGTGTCCCAGCCAGCACGCACGTGCGGTGATACCGCGGTGGCTCGGCCACTACCCGCCACTTCAAGCTCGGCGCTGCTGGCCCCCGTCCGCTGCCTTCCCACCCAGCGTCCATGAGTGCCACGCCTCTATCTTCATCGCCCGTGGGTTGAAGCCAAAGACAAGTTTGCTTATTTCCCTTGCCAACTCATTGCCACCTCTCTACTCTCCTCTGTTCGTCAAGACGTTGCGCCTCTCCACGGCCGCTTGCTGCCGCATCAAGCCGCCGGGCGCTGCCGTCTTCGGGTGTCATCATCACCCCAGAGGTGTGCCATCTTACAGCCGCTGGAGCAGCTAGCCTTGCGCCATGGACCCATCCCCGTGGGTAGTCCACTCGGTGAAGCTAGCGCCACCGCTCCTCCACCGTGAAGACCTCACCGCGGGCAGCCACCTCAGGCTACGGAACAGCCCCGATGTCGCCACCTCGAGCACCTCCATGGCGCTGCGCTGCCCCCCGGCCCGTCCAACGGCTTCCCCGACCATGGACTCGAGTTCGCACCATTGTTTGTCACAGTGTGCGAGGGCCTCACCGTCACTCGGTGCCTCCGGCCTCTATGTAATCCAGCCAACACCCCCACGGGCTCCGCACGAACACCAGGATCCTCATCGACCACTCCTTCACCACCGGTGACCTATGGTCCACGCTCCTGCCACCGATTCCCCTCTGCCCACACGTGCCGTGATGAGGAGCCACGTTCCAATGTGCCCTTCTCCTCCCTGATGCCTCAAATCGGTCCTCCGTTGCCCTTAGTGCTCTAGCCACCGGCCCTGCTTGACCTCGTCGCTGGCCACCGCCGGTGTCGGCCGGCTGTCCCGGCCCAGGTGTCGTGGAGGCTGCCCCTCCCCTGCTGCACATGTGGGCTGCCAGCCCAGCTCATGTTGGGCCGACCAGAGGTGGCCCAGATGAACAGTGTCCCTTAGCAATTCCAATGGATTTAGTTAAATCCATTTCCATTGAAATCCTAAACTTCTAAAATTCATTTGATTCTAGAAAATTATCAAACCAACACTGATGTCTGAATTCAAATCCAATCTATAGGGTAAAAATATAAAATAAATTAATTTTCTTATTGATTATCAATAATTGTTAAAGCTTGGTTAATTCAAGGTTAGTTCATAAATAATTTTTTAAAAAGCCAATAATTAGTGAAACCTTGAACCAATATTATCCTTCCACCTTAATATCATGGCAAAGTTAGTTTCATTTTTCTTCTTCTTGATCATGTACTTGATTAAGATACTTGATCACCTTCTTTGTGGATAATTAGTCCTAGTAGTTAAGTCATTAGGGTAAATTGTCCATGCTTGCCATGATACCATGAGTGCGATCCTAAAACCCTAGCTTTCCGCTCAAGCCTCATTGTTTAGCAGATAGACCCTTGTTACCTTTCGAACCCCGCTTAAACTCCGCTCAAGCATCAAAGTAGTTAAGGTTCTTTCATCGTTAATTGCTTAAATCATGCATCTCATTATGATTTATGTTTTGTTTACGATTTGAATTTAGTATGCCTTAACTTAAGGACCTAGCCCGACTCTTTCACCGCGTCGTGAACTATTGCCACTCGTGGTGCCCTCTGGGCCTGCGTGTTGTGTTGTCAGGTTTATACCCTTGCAAGGTTGACTATTGATTCAAATCTTCACGACACCCTCGGATATGGGTGATGGCTTATTCGCCGCACCTAAACGTAGTAATTATACTTTCATAATGTTATACTTGGTTAATGAGCCAGATATCGACAACTTGGTAGTCGATGAGATGATTAATATCAAAATTATTTGATCACAATTGCATGCTTAGAATTGGATGCAAACGTATGATGCTATTTACTTAAACTTGGCTAAGAACATGCTTAAAAGTATTTAAATTTAGTTGTTGTAGGCTTATGTACCCTTTACCACTTGAAGCCTTTTCATGTTTAGATGTGTGACTGCTTGGTCACGACAGGTCAGTCTTGTTGAGCATAGTTGCTCCATCTTTGCTTTGTAACTTTTTGTGTGCAGGTTCTCCTTCTCTTCTTTCTAGCAATGCCGATGACGGTTGTTAGTGGAAGTCCAGGTTTCTAAGTGCTAGATTCTATACTGGAACCCGTCGTAGGCGTAGAGTTGCCGAAGGAGGTCTTCACCTCTAGGGCTCGGTGAATGCCCTTGATCATCGAGTGAAATGCTTTCACAAACATATTCTATCTTTTGAAGCACATTCTGCTTCTCATCCCTGTAATCTGTAAACTAAAGTGTGATAACTTAATTTTCAATAAAATTATTATTTTGAACGCTTCATATGTGTGTTTGCATGCATTCTCGCTTCATCAAGAATCACCCGATCTGGGTCATGGAAGATGGACTCCTCATTTCTAAGGTGGTTCTAACACACATCCCTAATAGTTCTACAAAGATCACAAACAACAAAATAATTTTCATAAACAATAAAATAAGTCAAAACAATCCAAAAAATCACACCATACCTTTTCCATAGTTGCATAATTTAAACACCATTAGCATGCCTCATAAGAAACTACTATAGTACTTTTGTGGATAGAACATGGTCCTCACCATAAAAAACATTGATAGTAATTTTTAAGGTTCGTTAGCGTGTACTTAATTTTGATATTGCTCTGATACCAACTATAACACCCCCGTCATAAAAAGATGGGTTGTTAACTATAATCATGTCGAATGATTCTTTATGAAGCAAGAATACGTAAGCACATACTTACAAACCATAAATTAAGTGTTCTAAATATAAAATGTTACATTTTTTATTCAAGTTTCAAGAATATGCAAATGTAGAAGAGATACACTCAACAACACAGGGGCAACACCTTGCCCTAAGATGTCGCCCTTAGAAGCGGTCAACACCTACGGGGTCTCCTAGTATGTGGTCCAACTGTCGAGTCTAGACCTCTCACTGGTAACCACCATCGGCATCACTGGAAGGGAGAGAAGAACTACCTGCACAAAGTTAGACCGAACTCTGGTGGCCCAATGTCCTATGCCACCGCTCCTGGGACCAAGGTCCATGGTGGATCGGAGCCTTGCCCGTGGTCCATGGAGTGTAGACTGAGTCCACTAATTTTTCTATAAGAAAACAATTCAGAATCTTGGAAAATCCTGCTGCTTTTGCATAGAACCCCCTGAGCTCCACATAAATTCTTGTTTAGTCCTTGGTTTCGAGTCAGAACCAATTTTCAGCCACCACTTTGCATCTACACCCCTGTCATTTTACACAGAAGCCCTCCACACATTCTATATTTCCAAATATCCCCATAGAATTTCTCCAAATTCATATTTCACCCTCTGAACAACTTTCCAACCGTAACTCTAAATCAGGTGATTCTTGTGCCAAAATTCTCAGAATCACATCTTCTTTCTCTTCAATTTATTCATATTCTTATGATTGTTGCATTTGTGTCATTATATGCTTGAGCATTAGGATAATTCATTTTGAAGCTGATGAATGAAGACTTCCAAAATTAAGCGTATGAAGATTTCCAAGGTCAAATATACAAGGATTTTCAAGATCAAGTGTATGAGGACTCTGATCTGTTCTTTTCAAAGCAACAAGACAAGTGTCCTTGAACATTTTACACATTTATTTCTCTATCTATTATGTAGTACTAGATTTGCATGATAGAAAGGTCTATCCTATGCACCTATGTTAGGGTTTGACTAGAATTGATTTATCATTCCTTGAAACCTTAGAGGTATGTTTGGGTAGTCGCCATAGGCTTAGAATTGCTTAGCCTAGCATGTCCTGGTCTGGTTTGGGTAGTGTTATTGTTGCACCATTTATACTTGTGTCACCCTGTCAGTGTTATGGTTATTTGATCCTATTAGTACGGAGAATAGGATTTGGGGTGACATGTTTGGAATTGCGTTTGGTGGATTCTGACAGTTCAGGGCTGTGTCCGGTGGACTCCGGAAGCCTATGGTAGTCATCATACCCAAATCTAAGGACCGGTTCATGGAGCAAGCACCCATGAAAATAGTACAACCATGAGCCTATATGGGTATGGCCTGGTGTAGTGTGTGGTAGAACCTAGTTTGGTGTACCAATCGGTGGTGCGGATTGATTGGACTCTCTTGGGATCCACCTAGTTGGGAACGAGTGGGTAAAGGAGTGGACTCTCCTAAGAACCACACGGTGCAAGAGAGGGCTCTTGGTGATGTAGATTGACACCTCTGGTGAAACTTCAGTGGGTACATTACAAGCTAGATGAAACTATTGAACAACCTTGTGGTGATTTCTCGACCATACACCAAAGGAAGTGTATATTTGGCAAAATGGAGATTCTCTAGTTGCTGATGGGTCATGAAATCACTACTCATGGGGAATGTCTAGCATCTCTACAGAGTGTAAAACTATTATAATAGCCGTACTCACGGTCATGAACAGCATGGACCCTCACATCATTAGTGGAACCTGAGATGGGTTTGGTTTGGTTTGGTTGAGTTTGTCAAAGTGGGTTCTTTAGGTTGTGGGTCGGTCACGGTGAGACTCCGTGATGTGATCAAGATTGTTAGTCGAGGAGATGAGGTTGTTATCTATTTACTAGAGTATTTAAGGCATATAATCAACCACTGCTTTCTGCATGTCAAACCTGAGTCTCGCCATTCTTGATAAATACCCTTCATGTCATATTTTTCCCCCACTTGCTAAGTAGCAACCATAAGTCTACTCATGCTCACCTCTGAGAAACCAAGTGGTCAGTACCTTGGTTTGATATGTGATGAGTCATTGACATGCTGAGGTTTGAATTTGAATCCAAGACATTTTAGTAGTTTTACCTTATCCCTTGTTTTGTGTGGAGAATCACGTTTGCTTGTCTCATAGTGTGTAGGTGGCAGGTGCAGCGTGGTGGGCAGCGATGAGAATTGTGGAAGGAGTAGGAAACTTGGTGTAGAGGACCGAAGATAGTCACACAGGTCGGGTACTCAGTGACCAGATGATCGGGAGGTCGGGTGACATCATGTGTGCTCTGCACCATGCACATGGAGACGAAGAGCACGGGTTTCTTGGTTGAGCCTCAAACCCAAGGTTGACGGTTTGCCAGTGCTTTGGCCTTAAAACCACTAGGATGGTTTTCTCTGGTTTGGCCTCAAAACCGGTGACTCGGATTTCCCAGTTTCAGCCTCAAAACCGGCAACTACGGTTTGGTGATTTGGGCGTCAAAATCACCGCTACGGTTTCTTGGTTTGGGCATCAAAACCAAGCGGGCTTCGGTTTGTTGGTTGCGCCATAAAACTGATGGAGGGGGGATGACATGGGACACATGTCGAGATCTGGTGCCTTGCTTCGCCTAGAAGCAAGGCGCGCTAGGGTTTCCTAGTCTGGCCTTAAGAATGGCAGAGGCGCGACGGCGGGTGGTGCACGTGGCACCATCGTGGAGGTCGCACTGGGATCAAGTTGAAGACAGACGAGTCAATGTGACGGGCTGCGTCGGACCCTGCTACTCTTACTTTGTCATTTTCTATGTATTGGGCCCAAGGGGCATAGTAGTCTTTTAGTCCTTTCCTTGGACCTATAAATAGGACCCAAGAGGGATGGGACTCCTTGCCACTTCTCCTAGCTGCATTTCCATTCCTAGGTTTTAGGAGTGAGCCAAGAACTTCATTTTCATTCCAATAATCAAATGAGGGAGGGAGGGCAGAGACCGCCGCGGATAAAATGTAATCTTGTTGATTTCAATGGAAAAATCAATTTTCGCATCTTAGTTGTGTCCCTCACTTTTCCCTTTACGTTGTCTATAGATCTGGGCAATTTTTTGACTTTAGTTTGTCTTCCCGGTTTTGGTTGCCATCCAAGATCTAAACCTTTGCCTTCATATTTTGTTCTTTGTCTCGAGCCTCCGGTCACGTTCTCCAGCAGCCGTCACTCAAGTTTTTGTTTTTCTCATCACCCACACCGCTCTCCTGTGTTGGCACGATGTATGTGGCACTGATTCAATCTTATCCATTGCTGAAGCTTTCTTTGTTGTGGCCATTGCAGGCCTCTGGCTTAGACACTGCCTCGGGCTTCCTAGAGCTGCTGTTGGTCGTCGGCCTCGAGCCATACTCTCTCCACTGGTCTGCTTCTGTTCAAGATTTTCACCGCACGCATGATTCTTTAGTCTCTCCTATCGGCTTCAATTTTTGCCGCTCTTGTTCTGTCGTCACCACGTGCCGATTTGCCTAGCTGATTCTTCCATCGAGTCTCACGCTGACCCAGTTTTCACCTTGCACAAGAAGCGTGCCACCCAAGTTTTTCCTAATTACGTGCCAGATCGCGCCGAGCACGCAAATTGTTTTGTGGCACCCTTGGTGGTTCCTACTCTGCCGATTCGCCTTTACTGCTCGTGGATTTTGGGTCTTGCTACTGCTCATGGTCTCTGCTCTGCAGCTCAACACCGGCTCCGATTTCTTGCTTGCCAGCGGTCCATTTGGCCTGATGCAGTCTCGCAAGCAAGCACGATTCTCTTGCAGCTCGTGAGCCAGTCGGCTGGTTCAATTTTTCCTGCTGCGTTCTCTCTTCTGGTGATGGCCAGCACCAGTTCTTCATTATTGCAGTTCATTGGTCAAGTGGCTTTCCTTGCTAGTGCTTTCAGTCCCAAGCCAAGTATTTCCACCACTGGTGAAGCAAAAGTCAAGTTCACAGATCTTGTGAGGTTTCTTGTAGGTGGATAACCGGTCTTGTTCTTGACCTACCGGATCAAAAAGCTCGAGTCTTCTTAGTTCTAAATGCACTCATGCGGTGATTTTCCAAACACACCCGCAAGGTGTTCGATGAAATGCTTGTGAGGACTTGAACTGATTTTTGATCTGATTTTTGTCGCCATAATCTCGCACGTGTTTTTGCCAGCATTGATTCATGTTTCCGCTATGATTCGACATTTTGTAACCCAGTTCCGAGGGCTAGTAGTTTGTTTATAGCTACGTAGTCCTAATCGAGTTAGAAGAGAGGCGCATCGGGTCAATTTTGGGATATAGGCCAAGTTTCATCAAGGAATTTTAATTGGCTCCCATTCACCCCCTCTAGTCACCTTCTCCGGTCTTTCAATTGGTATCAGAGCTAGTTTGGTCACTTGTTGGTCTTAACAGGCTTTGTGACCCGAAGGCGACATGGAGAAAGGTGATCTAAACCTTGTGGTCCTCAATGGCAAGGATTTCAGTTATTGGAAGAACTGAACTCGCAACTATCTCTTGTGCCGGGGTCGTGCCATTTGGGAGATCATGCAGGAGGTGTATGTGATCCCGGCGATGCTCGACAATGCGACCCAAGGTGAGCTGACGAGGTACGAAAACAACTACAAAGCGCTTAATCTCATTACTACTGCTCTTGGTAGGAATGTGTATGATAGAGGCACTCATCTAGAAACCGCTCATGATGTCTGGCTTAAATTGTGCAACACTTATGAGGGCTCTAGTGAAATTAAGTCATCTCATAAGGACACTTATAATATACAGTATCAAACCTTTGCTTAGAAACCTGGTGAATCGCTTGATGATTCTTTTGCTAGGTTTGAGTCAATTGTGAGTAGCTTACGTTCATGTGGTCCTCTTGCTTATTCTAATAATGAACATGCCAAACAACTGTTATATGCTCTTGATGATTCTGTTTGGGGTATGACAATTACTGCATTAGAGGAATCTGCTGATTTTGCTACCATAGATATAGAAAAAATGTTTAGCAAGTTGAAATCTCACGAGTTGTCTAGGAAAGGTCAACCTAACCATGATGCTTCTCATACTAGTAAGGCTTTTGTTATGAGTGCTAGTGTTGGTGTCCATGATGCTAACCCCACCAACACCACTGTCTCATCTGCTTTGGAGTTTGCCTTGTCCTTTTTGGCCGCAGCTTCTGATGAATAGTATGAGAGCATCCCCGACGACGAGATCGCCCTGTTGGCGAGGAAGTTTTGCACCTTGCACAAGTTCTGTAAAGAGTGGAGGAGATCTCCTAGGGGATGCTTCGAGTGCGGCGACACCACCCACTTCATCGTTGACTCCTCCTCCAGCAAGTACGACTACACCAAGCAAAATGACTACAGCAAGGGCAACGACAAGAAGAAGTACTGCTTCCAGATAACAATAAGAAGAAGTTAAAAAGATGATGTCCTGAGCGTGTGCTACACTCAGCAACCTTGACTTCTCCAATGACAACTCCTCTAGCTCAGAGGAGGATGAGAAGGTCATGCGCAAGCCAGGCGACTTCACTGGCCTCTGCCTCATGGGCAAGTCTTCACGACACATCTCTTCGATCTGCGCATGATGATATGAGTGCCAGACCATGTGATAACTGCACTATGATCATGGTTAACTATGCAGATCTATGGCTTTTGCACTCTCAAGTTGCTAGTTTGCTTGATGGTGCCAGGTTGGAACTCAGAGAGCTTAAAGCTCATTCCACCACTTCTTGGTGCTTGCAACACTTGTCCTTTGCTTAGATCTGATTTGGACGCTTCAGCCGTTGAGATTAAATATCTTAAGCACAGACTTGATCATCCTTCTCGCTACAGTGTCTTATCCCCTCCATGAGAACAGTGTGGTTCTCTCAAGAGTAAGCTTTTCCATGCTACCAAAGAGAACACCAAGCTTCAGTAGGAGGTTGCCTATTTGACTGCACATCTTCATAAAACTGCTTTGAGTGAGAAGATGATTGAGGATGACTCGAGTAGGGTTAAGGAGAGTGCAACCAAATCCACATACAAGTTGGGTGTTGGTTTTGAGAGGTGTGAGGATAAGGGTGAGAAGAGTGCTCACAAGTTCATTCCCAACTCCACCTACAATCAAGAGGAGAAAACAATCAAATCCACCAAAGCTCACTACCCATCCATCCCAAAGCCTTCCTTCAACCCTAAGAGAGAAGTCAGGAAAGAAACCCCCAAGCCGAGAGAGGAATCTTTTGTGTGCATGTTTTGTGGCCGTACCGGTCACTTGGATGAGTTTTACTTCCGACGTAGGAGAATTGAGAAGAGGCATCTTGATTATGCTAGAAACTCATATTGTGATGAGTTCATTGATTTTTTGCCTCATTCTTATTCTCGTGTTCCACCTCGCTCTTACTCTCGTGCTTCACCTCGTACTTCTTCTCATGCTTCACCTCGTACTTCTTCTCATGGACCTAACCATCGCTCATATGATTTTGGTTCATGAGAGAATCGCTTTTAGCCTAGACACTTTGGTTACACCCCACATCCTCATCGTGGTGATCGTTTCCCATGTAGGTCTAGTTTTCTGCTAGAGGGTCTCACACTCACTTTGCGCCGAGACACTTGGACGGTCCACATTTTCCCCGTCGTGGCTTACATCCCACTCAGCCAAATGATGAGGTGCAAAGGACTGTAAAGACTTCCTCATGTCGTATGGTTAAGTGCTGGATTCCTAAGATTTATCTCAATAACCCCAGCACTGAGCCATCGACCTCTTCTCATCCTATGTAGGTGCTGGATGGAGACCTGGAGGACAAGTGGCTCATGGATTCTGGTTGCT
>VSTD030001551.1:0-12974 GCA_008808055.3 Sporobolus alterniflorus | reverse complement strand
TCTTGGATATCGGCCAGCAGGACACTTATTGGACAACAGCCAATACTAAAAAGACCTTTTTCGTATCGTATAAATGGTATCGGTTTGAAGAGCCGATATCAAAAATACCTTACCAGCCGATACTACAAACATATTCTGTAATAGCGAAGGCCGTATACACCACCAAGTGAGGTGTACCCTTCCTCTTCAGGCAGTGCCACTGGTCGTTGATGGCAAGGTTGATCGCTGGAGCGAATAGTGAGAAGCATACTCCACCGAGAGTGACTAGCACAAGGCCAACCAGCTTGTTGGAGCCAAACACCTGCATCAAAACTCGCCATGAAGTGTAGAGACTAGAGAGTGGTGCAACAGCAATTATGAAACGGAGGATGACCTTGATTGAGCGTCGCTTCTCGACCTCAATTATGAACTCGGCAGTTCCAGGTTGTGCCTAACAGGCAGTCCCGCCATTCTTTCCCAGTTCTTCAGGATCTGGCAACACCGTGTCTGGAAGTCGAACATGTATTACTTACTGTTATGCCATTCATGGTTTGGTGCATTCAGTTCATATTTCAGATGGTCAAATACTACCTTTACCTCTACCGGTAAAATTGCTGCGGAAATCAACGCCTCTACTCTCCATCCTGCAAATTAAGCAACATTAATTTGTAATTTCAAAAATAAAAGAGAGCTAAAAAACCATTGTCTTGTTCATTGGTGAGGAGATTGCTTCCTCGAGTTCTTACATGCTTAGCTTCTGCTCATTATCTTTGGCATTAGAAGAGTGGACCGCGGCGCCAAGGAAGACTGCAACCAGGAAGCAGACAACGCCAGGAAAAAGGATCTCCACCCGATTTATGCGCCCGTCAAGAAAATAGTTTATGGTTGTTCCTGCAGTCGATGTTCATGCACAAAGCACAGATAAAGAAGCAAATGTTAATTAAAGGCTCCAGCCAATCAGAGCTCTAATTAAGCAATATTTTGTTACGAAGTACATGTTTACCTAAAACCACCGTCATGCTTGAGCAGATGATGTTGGTCACAGTTAGGCCGGCAAACGCCCATGCTGCCATGCATACTGTGCGATCAAGTTTCCAAGGCCAAGGACAAGGCCACTAGCCATCGCGAGAAGAACTGAAGGCCAGATATCATGAATCTGCCAGCACAACAATGGGAATGGAGGACATTATATATTTAGGGAAAAATGCGCTGTATATGATCTAAATTAAGCGCGCAAATAAAATTGGAATCAGTCTGGTTTCTATGGCCAGGTGATGATTGTTACAAACAGTGAGCATGTAAGTAATTAAAGAGGTTAATTGGACTAGAAACACTGACCGACCTCGGTAAGCTGTGTGAAAAAGGTTGGCATGCCAGGCTTCACCTCTCCAGCCTGCCCGAACGGAAAGGCGACCAAGACGGCCGTGAGGAGGTTAGTGAGGGAGTAGTCAAGGAACGTGTGCTGGGGTAGCCGGCCTCTACGCTCCAGCAGTGTCAGCAAAGCCGGGAAGGTGCCCACGAAGAAGAGGGACGCCAGCATCAGCATGATGGCGGCGCCTTTGTCTTCCACGACGAGCATCTTGAAGACGGCTGTGTGTGATAAGCTCAAATACGTAGCATATGGGATGAAGGCACGAGGCTCTCGATCTCACGTTTATAGCTAGCTAGCATTCGTGAAAGTTGGTAGCTAACAGGAATCTGACTTCTCTTGTTGTTACAACAAAAGCCACTCACCGTCTCTCCGTGTAGATATGCTTCGTTATGATGTGAGCACGTATGTCGCTAAGACTTGACAGGAGATGCTGGCCAGTCCACAGGATATTTTAGCGTATCCACTTTATATCAAATGAAAACAACTGAAGAGTCTGGGTCAATATAATGGTGGACACTCGGTCAATCTAGTGGTACCTGCCTTAACATCGAATATATCACTCACCGTGTGGATACACCTTGCCCCTTCCGAAACAAGGCAAATCTCTATCTTTTACGTAGTTCGGCAAAGCCATAGCGATGTGCGCACATGGAAAATGCAAATCAGTTGACAACAGTTCATTATTAGCTGCATTTGACGGGCGCCAGCTGGAAGCCATTTCCGAAAGGCGAAAGCGTCAACCTTACATGTTCCAAAGAAAAAAAAACAGGACATACCAGCTGACTAGCTTGCAGCCTCTACTTGGTCGTTCTGCACGGTCGTGGGATCAACGGTTATTGGTGACCTTTTTCAGCATCATGATCTTAACTCCCTCGAAGGTTACCGAGACTGGGTCGTAGACTTTGACGCTTTTAATCACACCATCTCGGATGTGGATAACTTAATCTCTGTTCACCCATCTAATTCTACTGATCATTCATCCATTATTGTTGGTAATGGATAGCTCCCCCGGTCACCTCAGTAGGAGACTATCATTTCTGGTCTGTTTTACCTTAATAATGTCCTTATTATTTATGATATTATTCAAAATCTTTTATTTGTTCATCGTTTTACTACTAACAATTGGTGTTCCATGGAGTTTGATCGATTTGACCTTTCTGTGAAGGATTTCTCTACGCGGAACATGATCACCAGGTGTAATAGCTCGGGGCCCCTCTACACGATGTGTCTGCCTTCGCATCCCATTCCTTCATTACATGTTTCTGCCCCTTTACCCCTAGTTGCATCAACATCTACTTGGCATCGACGTCTCGATCACCCTAGCGTCGACGTCCTATCAAAACTGTCTCATGATTCTAGTGTTATTTGTTCTAGGCGCACTCATGATGTTTGTCATGCTTGCCAGCTAGGTTGTCATACTCGCATATCTTTTGTCAGTTCTAATTCTCATGCGGATAATAATTTTGATCTAATACATTATGATATGTGAAACTCTCCAATTGTTAGTATCTCTTGTTACAAATATTATCTGGTTATTCTGATCACTCCTATTTTATGTGGATTTTCCCTTGCGTGTTAAATCTGACACTTTCTCCACTTTGTCAAAAAAATTGCCTATGTCTCCACACAGTTTTGTTGTATCATCAAAGCCGTCCAGTGTGTCAATGGTCGTGAGTTCGACAATGCCTCCTCTCGTGCATTCTTCACCACTAATGGGATGATTCTGCGGATGTATTATCCATACACTTCTCCGTAGAACGGTAAAATTGAGCACATTCTTCGCACCATTAATAATATGATGCACTCTCTGCTCTTTCAAGATTCTATTCCAGCTCACTACTGGGTAGAAGGGCTCCACACCATCATATATCTGCTGAACTGCCTCCCCACCAAGTCAATCAGTGCAACTAGTCCATATGTCACCCACCACGGAGTCACTCCCTCCTATGAGCACTTGCGTGTGTTCGGTTGCGTCTACTATCCAAATCTCTTCGTCAAAGCTGCTTACAAACTATCACCCAGGCCCACCAGATGTGTTTTCCTCGGATACACTGCTAATCACAAAGGCTACCGATGTATTGATCTCACAACCACCAACATCGTCGTCTCCTGACATGTTATTTTTTACCAGGAAAATTTTCCCTTCTCTGCCACACCCCGTCTAACTAACAATTTAGACACTTTTCTGAATGATGGCTCACCCTGTATGACTCCCATGCCCGCACCACTGACGGTCAGACCGCCCTGGGAATAGAGGCTGGCGATTCGACCACCCATCCAGGCAGTCAGACTACCCTAGAATAGAGGTTGGCGGTCAGACCGCCCACAGAATAGACATTGGCGGTCCGATCGCCACCCCAGGTAGCCAGACTACCTGGCCCTCCGTAGCACCTTCGTCACATGCTTTGTTGACTTCAGCCATGCCCCATATGTCACCCATGCCACGCATGACCCTGACATACACAACTCCAGCCACGCCACCCACAGCCCCGATGTCCCAGCTCTACCCGCAGCACTACTCGTGTCACCCTCAGGCTGCGTGGGAGACAATGACACTGCCTCTACATCCGTGGCTGCCACTAGCAAAGGCCGTACCGGTGGCACCTACAGTCAATCCTCACCCGATGACCACGTGGGTGACACGGAGCTTCTGGCTACCGGCCGACAGACTCACCCTAATGGCCACTTCGGCGTTGGTCTTGTCATCGGTGCCCTCCTCCGTCTGTGCCACCCTCGTAGTTCCAAACTGGCGCTGCACCATAGAAGAAGAATTTGTTATCTTGATCGCCAACAACACCTGGGATCTTGTCCCTCGCCCCGTTGGCTCCAACATCATCATCGGCAAATGTATCTTCAAGTACAAGCTTAAATCTGATGGCTCTCTGGAATGGTACAAGACTCAATGGGTCCTTCATGGCTTCACACAGCGACCCGACGTCGACTACGATGAGACCTTCAGTCTGGGGGTCAAGCCGACCATGGTTCGCATGGTGCTCTCCCTACCCATCTCCTGCTCCTGGCCCATTCATCAACTTGATGTGAAAAATGTGTTCCTGTATGGCACCCTCTAGGATATTGTCTACTGCAACTAACCTGGTGGATTTGTTGATCCTACGTAACCTGATCGCGTCTGCCTTCTCAACAAGTCACTGTATGGGCTGAAGCAGGCACCCTATGTATGGTACAGCCAGTTCACCATGTACATCACGTCCTTGGAATTTGTTAAGGCCAAGTCAGACACATCCTTATTCGTCTTCCGATGCGACACAGATATGGTATAATTGTTGCTTTACATTGATGATATTGTCCTCAACGCATCCAGTGCAACACACTTCTGCAGCAGAACATACCTGCCCTCAAGCGAGAATTCGTCATGAAGGACCTCGGACCCCTCCAACACTTTTTGGAGGGTCTCCATACAACATCAGGCGGACGGGCTCTTCTTCACTCAGCACTAGTTTGTTCTCGATATTCTTGAGTGTTCTTGCATGGTGGACTATAAGCTAGTTTTGACGCTAGTGGACACACATACCAAGGTCTCCGCCGAGTCTGGGCCTCCTGTTGTCAATCCGACTCACTTCAGGAGCATCGTTGGGGCCCTCCGGTACCTGACGTTCACCTGTCCCGACATCGCATATGTCGTCCAGTAGATCTGCCTCCACATGCATGATCCTCAGTAGCCCCACCTCACCGCCATGAAGCCCATTCTACATTATCTACGGGGCACCCTAGATTTTGGACTCATCCTACAATGCTCTGCCTCCTCCGAGCTGACGGTTTACACTAATGTAGACTGGGCGGGTTGCCAGGACACACGTCGGTCCACCTCAAGCTATGATGTGTTCCTCGACAACAACCTTGTCTCATGATCTTTGAAGCTTTAGAATGTCGTCTCCTACTCGTGCGCCGAGTACCAGGTCATGGCCAATAGTGTGGCAGAGGCTTGCTGGCTATGACAGGTACATCAGGAGCTCCACACTCCACTAATGAAGAGCAACCTTATCTAATGTGACAACGTCAGTGCCATTTACCTATCCACCAACCGCATTTAGCACCAGCGCACGAAGCATGTCGAGATCGACATCCACTTTATGCGGGAATGTGTGGCCATCAGTGATATCTGTGCCCTGCACGTGCTGACGATATCCCAATTCACAGACATCTTCATGAATGTTCTGCCTATTTCAGTGTTTTTGGAGTTTTGGTTCAGTCTCAATATTTATAGTGGCTAGAGTTTCAACTGTGAGAGATGGTGTGTTAGAAACATGTTATATTATAGGTACATGGGTTTGGGACCACCTCCTACATGAGGCTTGGCCTGACCCATTAGAGATATCACCCGGGGTACTGGCTAGGGTTTCCGTGCGCCATTGCCTCTGACGGTCAGACCGGCTCCTAGACGATATGACCATCAGCCCCTAGCGCAACCCCCTCTCCTAGGGTTTTCTGTGGGATGTCCCTATAAATATGTATCTAACCTAATACAATATATATAATCATCTAACTTTCAGTTGTACATATTTCTCCAACATTATGGACTATAAAATTCTCTTATTTAGTAACCTGAATATGACGCCTTTTGAGAGAACATAGTGAAAGAGAGCTCGTTAGTGTGTTGTCTTTGCGAGAGAAAATCTCACGAGACACACATAATTTTCGCTCATGGTTGCAACGTTGATAGCTTGAGCCTGATTGATAGCGGCTTGGCAACCTGCGCGCTCTTCTAAAGTTGGCAGTTGCATCAGTATCCATACAAGCCACCCACAATCACACCGTTTCCTCTGTTCATATGGAGAACCCACCTTCATCTTTCACAAACTTCCAGGAATAATGCAGAGTGGCGAATAAGGGATTAGTTTATATTTGTAGGCGCGCTAGAGACCTCCGAGCCCTAACTATTTTACCATTCATTGCTGAGCTCAGATTTTATGTGAAAGTACCAAGGCAGCCTTTCACTACTAGAAAAATAATTTATACAACAAGGGATTAGTTTATATTTGTAGGCGCGCTAGAGACCTCCGAGCCCTAACTATTTTACCATTCATTGCTGCGCTCAAATTTTATGTGAAAGTACCAAGGCAGCCTTCACCACTAGAAAAATAATTTATGGTAACACCCTCTGATTTTATGATAACTGTAGTCAATACCCAAAATAACTGGTGTGAGAACTAGACTCGTAACTAGCCGGCACAAAAAATATTTAAATACAGCTATAATATGTATCTTTCAAATGGTGTCGGTTGGTTTAAATTAACCGACACCATAGATTCATCTTTGGTATCGGCTAACTTAAGCCAGCCAACACCAAAAAACTATTGCCTCACCCTGATCAGATGGTCTTTGCTGTCGGTTGTGTTATGACAGCTGACATCAAAGATGAATCTTTAGTATCGGTTGACATCAGTCGACATAAAAATGAGCCATTTTTTACCACATAAATGATATCGGACTCAATGATCAACATCAAAGACCGGTTATCAGTTGACACTAAAAAATATTTTTATAGTAATGTTCTTTGACCTCATGTATTTTATGAGAATTGACTGCCCCCACACAGCAGATCATCTCTAGTGTGCCAGTGCCTTCACCAGTCACCAGTAGGCGGGAATGAGCAATGCGCCAAGCGAGAGCATCCTCCCCTCAACACCCCGATTAGTGTTCTTGCTCGTTAATTCAATCCGCATAGCGTTGTCGTCCAAGAGCAGCATGAGATGAATGCACGAGGCTCTCACGTTTATAGAGGAATAAGCGTGGTGTGGTCGGGGTTGGGGATGGACGCGGATGATAACACATTCACACTACTCGGCGGCCGGTGGTGTGGGGGCGGTGGTGTGGGGGCAGAATTGAAGATGTAGCAGGCAGTTCAAGCTTGTATGCAACCTTCCCAATCCGCTGCAGAATCTTGAAAGGCCCAAAGAATTTATAAGCTAGCTTCTGGTTTACTCATGGTGCCAATGAGGATTGCACATAGGGCTGCAATTTAAGGAAGACCATGTCAACCTCCTCAAACTCCCTTTATGACAGACCCTTGTCAGCTTGCTGCTTCATGCGAAGAGTAGCATGGTGAAGGTGTTGCTTGATAAGGGCAGAGATAACCTGACGATCCTGCAACCACTTATCCAGATCCATTGATTCAACAGATGTGTCCTCAGTCAGTCCAAAGCAATGAGGAGGCCTGTCATACATAGCTTCAAAGGGAGAGCGCCCAATAGTCGAGTGATGACTGATGTTATACCAGAATTCAGCCAAGGAGAGCCACTGTGATCACTACTTAGGACAGAAGCTGACAAAACAGCGCAAAAAACATCTCCAAACACTGATTCACACATTCAGTCTGCCCACCAGACTGGGGATGGTAAGCAAAAGACAAACACAGCTGAACTTTAGCTAATTTGAATAATTCAGTCCATAACTTGTGAAAACTCGATCCGGTAAAAAATGATGGAAAGAGTCATACCATGTAATTTGTAGACAGAATTCAAGAATAGCCTAGCCACTAAAGCTGTTGTAAAAGGATGTTTTAATGGCAGGAAATGTGCATATTTGGTAAATTTGTCAACCACTATAAATATGCAGTTGGCTGATCCAGACATAGGAATGCCTTCTACGAAATCAATAGAGATTATCTGCCAAGACTCCTGAGGAACTCGTAGAGGTTGTAGAAGCCTAGGTGCCTTTTGCCTGTCAGGTTTGGCCTGTTAACACACCATGCAAGCTTGAACATAGTCTTTAATATTAGCTTTCATACCCTTTCAGGCCAATAACTTCTTCATCCTGCTATAGGTGACAGAGAACCCTGAATGACCCCCTACAGGTGAATCATGAAAAACAGCTAAGAGTTTGGACTTCAGAGCAGAGTCATATCCTATCCACAACCTGTCTTTGTATCTCAACACGCCCTGGTGCAGAGTATATGGAGAGCAAGATGTACCATCCACTGCCAGCTTGGTCAGAATCTCCTGACTAAACTGATCTGCCAAATAACTATTTCCAACTTGCTCAATCAAATTTGGCTACAATGTAGAAATAACATTGCACTGATCTAAATCCACAGGAGGCCTCCTTTACAGGGCATCAACTGCCTTATTGTCCATCCCTTTCTTATACACCACCTTGTAGTTAAGACCAAGAAGTTTAGTGAAAACCTTCTGTTGCCAGACTGTATGCAGTCTCTGCTCAGATAAGTGAGAAAATGCTCTTTTGATCAGTGAAGATGTGGAACTCCCCAAACTGAATGTATGGCCTCCATTGGTCAATGGCTAATAGGATGGCAACATACTCCTTCTCATACACAGATAGGCCTCTCATCTTGGGTCCTAGTGCTTTGATGACAAAGGCAATGGGATGATGATCTTGCATTAGCACTGCTCCAACACCTGTGTCAGAAGCATCTGTTTCAAGTACAAAAGGTTTAGATAAATCAGGCAAGGCTAAAACTGGTGCAGTCACTAGGGATTGCTTCAGGGTCTAAAAGGCCATCTCCTATTCAGGTTGCCACACAATGATAGTGTTCTTTCTCAGAAGTTCAGTCAAAGGCCTTGCAATCACCCCAAAATTTTTCACAAATCTTCTATAATAGCTCTTCAATGATTGGAACAGGGTACTGACCCTTCATTGTGATGGCATTGAGGTATCTATAATCCACACAAAACATGTAAGTCTTATCCTTCTTCTTGACCAAAAGTACTGGGGAGGAGAAGGGGCAGTTGATGTGCTGTATCAAGCCTGCTTCTAGCATATCATGGACTTGCTTCTCAATTTTGTCCTTAAGAAGGGGTGTATACCTATAGGGCCAGATCTGCACTGGTTTACAACCTGGTATCAGTGGAATGGAGTGAAAATATGGCCTGGGTGGTGAAAAGGACACCTGAGTAGCAAAAATGTCTGCATAAGTGTGCAACAACTTTTGAATTTCCACAGGCACTTCTTGTTGCACTGCCTGCTTATCATGAATGTCTAGGTTTAGGCTTTCTTCAGAAAGTTGGTACACCTGCACAACCTATCCTGTTGGAACCTCAGAAAACATTCCTTGGATAACCTAGGTTGTGTGTGCATATGGAATAGCAATCCATTTGGCACCCCAATGTATCTTTGTAGGGCTGAATTGCTCTACCTAGAATCATGTCAAAATGTTGGAGAGGCAAAACTTTGAAATTAGAGCAAAACACAAGGCCCTGCAATTGCCAGTGTGCATTGTGTAGTTGAGTCTGACAGGAGAGAACAACACCATTAGCCACTCTGACAGACATGGGTTTAACCAAGGAGGAAGCACCATGTAACTGATCAGCTAAAGCAGCATCCAAGAAGGTATGAGGACTGCCTGAATCTAGCAGAATCACCAACTGTTTCCCTTGAATAGTACCACACAACTTCATGGATTTGGCAGACTCCATTCCACACAAGGCAGCTTCAGATAACACCAAACAAAGATTACTATCTGCAGATATAGGGGATGTTGGTGCAAATGCATCCAGATCAGGTTCCTCATTAGACAGAAGATCCCAGAATTCCTATATAGCCTGCAACTGGACAGTAGTGGCACATTTGTGACCATATACCCACTTTTTTGCACATCTATCACAAAGACCTCAGGTCCTCCTGTACTGCTTCAGTGCCCTCAGCTTGTCATCAGTAGAATTAACACGAGCAGAAGTGGCATCAGCACTTTTCTTATCTTCTCCCACACTTGAGCCAAATGATTTATCCAGCCTAGGAGCAGCTGACAAGGACAGGGAAATCTCTGAACTGACCTGTTGGAAAAAGGTTCAGAGCGCCGAAAATCCCTTTTCCTATCGGCATCCGCTGCTTCTTCCTGCACCAATGCATGAGCACAAGCACTATCCAGGGTAGATGGCCTTTGAATCATTACAATAGATTTTATATCATCACGTAACCCATCTACAAAGTGTGTGGCGCGGTGTAATGGGTTTGCATCAGCTTCATAGGTAGCAAGTTGGTCAATCAAGGTGGAGAACTGCTCGACATACTCGGCCACTGAACCTACTTGGCGTATGTGAAATAGTTGATGGATCAAGGTCTCATGTTGGTCTCTACCAAACCTATCATGAACTAGAGCACAGAAGGTATCCCAAGACGCACTATGAAGGCGGTGCTCATCTGATTGAAACCAGCAAGCCGCAGGCCCCTCAAGGTGCATAGACGCAACCTTCAGCCCCAGGGTGGGTTCAACTCCACACATCTCAAAGTAGCTCTCACACCGAGATCTCTAGAGTTGAGGATTGTCACCATTGAAGATAGGGAAATTGATCTTCAGTAACCGACCATGACTGGCATGGACCGCATCCACATATGAACTGTCGCATCGCACATTGGACACACCATGAGAATGACCAGCATTATGAGACTGATTGAGCAATGTACCATTGGCCAGGATCTAAGGATGGGGAAGTTTCGACCCAAACTCAGTATCTCGTGAATGAAGTGCAGAGTGGTGCCCGTCAGGATCATCGGTCGCGGATCCAGCATGAGGTGCGCCATGCGCCGACTCCTTGGACCCGAAGATGCCCGGCTTGGCGAAGGTGTTCTCCAGGCTCTCATGCTCGAGAAAGTAGTTGAGGCGGTGTACCTCCAGCTTTAGGTCGCCGACTCACTGCTCGATGTCAGCATGGCCCGACTCCGCTTCAGCACGCACCGTCTCCAGCGAGATGAGGTGATCCTCATTGCACTACTCCACCTCAGCGACCCACTTCTCCAGGCAACCATAGCGACCCTCAATGGTGTCGGTGAGGCGTGACTCCATACTCCTGAGCTCATCCAGGACGAAGCGCAAAGTAGGATCGATGGAATCGTCAGATCTGTTGTGGCGGGAGTAGTGGTATGGGTAAGGCTGCATGGATTGTTGCCTCTAGATACTAGATTGTTATACACCAGAAGAGAATTGGAGTAGAGATAGAGAGAAATTGGGAAAAGAGGAAGGACTGTTGGGGTAGGGTAAGAACAGATATAAGATTTAGGTAACTTGTTCGGTTCCAATCATTGATACCCTCTTCCCAGCTCACCGCCAGGCTTATATACCGCCAGCAATTACAATTCAACTCTCCCATTCTAGACCTACGTATCTGGCATTGGGCCGCTTCACGTGAGAACTTCTAGGCCGGCCCACTCCATCAACTCTTCCCGCCATGTTCTCAGGTTGTGTCATTGCATCAGGGACAGGGTCCATAACATATTACCTTCCCCGAGCTCACCCACGCCGCCACAGTTTCCCCATCTACTGCCAAATCCTATGCCGATGCATTATCATCACGGCCCGCCAAGACCATGGCTATGGAGGGCTATGATGCGGTGGTCGCCACTGGTGTGACGACAGTGGAGCTTCAGAAGTTGCGTCATAAGGTTGTCCTCCTCTCCGCTCACGATGTCATATCACAGGGGCGTGTAGCAGATGTGGCTTATGAGTTGCATAAGCAACTTCAAATTCCTCATTGGAACATCACGGTGTTGCCACAGAAGCTGGGAAACATCCTAGTCCGGTTTGACTATCCAGAACAACAGGACGTCGCGCTGCGCATCGGCTCGATCTCTGTCGGTGCAACCTCCTTTCTCATTCACCCCTGGCACCTGGACACGGGCACGCGGCTGGCCAGCTAGTGTTTTTATGCTAGGATCTGCATCGAGAGCCTTCCCCTCCATGCTTGGTCTGCGGATGGAGTTAATCAAGTGCTTGGAAACCTATGTGTCTTCGATCGCATGGCAGTTGAACCCTTCAGGCAGGAGAAGATGGAAGTGTTCTCCTACTATGCCTGGATGATTAACCTCGATTTGCTTCCTCAGTCCAGGACGGTGATTTTCTTCTCAGAGAGGGCTGACCGATCAAGCTCTAGCGATGGAACGTCACCGGGCAAGGCCCAGCTGCCCTCCCCACCGAGCGGGGTGGATGTGGTCCTGCTCATTCACTTAGATCACTACTATGACTGGACTCCACCATCACAGACTTAGAGCTCTTACAACTCAGGGGTTAGTGGGTTGCCAGCTTCCTCATCAGGCCCATCGCCGGGTAGGCCTTGTTTCGCTTGGTCTATGGGGGGTGCCTAATGGCCACCAGAGGGCACGTCCTGTATGCCTGTTGGAGCCCTGCCACATACCGTCTCCTTGACATCCATAGGATGAAGACCAGGAGGATGAAGTGCACCATGATTGGCGATGTAACCTCAACGTGCACAACGGACTAATCGATGACCTTCCTCACCGTGGCGGTGGGGCCTTTGATGGGTCGTAGTTTCATATGTGTTCACCACGGGGTGGTGGTGGCCGCCGCCGCCACGATGGACCTAAAGGTAGAGAGGAGGACGATGCTGCCCCTGCTTGAAGGCGGCTGCTCTCGTGCTCACCCGTTCGGCATTGCACCCAGCAACCTCAGCACCGAGACGATGAGGGATGGGAGCGTCGACGCTCCACCAAGCCACCTGGGCATGAACGTGGTCCTGCTCAAGCCCCGCCTGCTGACTGAGCAGGAGTTTTCTTGGCCTCACCGTCCCATGTGCTTCCTTCAAGCTCGTGTGTGCCCTCTTCCTGAGGACCCTTTCCAGATTTGTTGATGGACCTTCTGGTGGGCTACGTTCAGGGCGTGCTGCCACCGGGTAGTTGCCCTTCTCGGCTGGAC
>VSTD030001550.1:0-12975 GCA_008808055.3 Sporobolus alterniflorus | reverse complement strand
ACTTATGCTCTCGAGGCCCGTGATTTTATCAATTTTCAAGACATGGTGGACAAGGCTCTAGTCCTTGAAAACCGAAGCGGGATCATGGAGCAAAAAAGGAAGATGCAACACACTGGACCTCAGGGGAGCAACACGAGAGTTCATGTTGGTTCTTCCTCGCAGGGACCTAATTTCCTCCCAGGTCAGCAGATTGGACCATCTAGAATGTAAGCTATGGGTCAAGGATTCCAGACTCCACAACGTCAGATTCAATGCACTATTTTTCAGTCTCCTCACTCTGCACCACCGCCACCATAAAGAAATAGTAATGCATGGAATTCTGGTGTTGTGGGACCGTGCTACAGTTGTGGTCAGACTGGGCACTATGCTAATGGGTGTCCCAGGAAGCAGGCAAATCAGACTCCAGCACCAGGTACAAATCAGAACCTCAACCACAATGCTAACAACAGTGCAACCACTCCGGCAAGGCAGAATCAAGCTCATGCTCACATGAACCATGTGGCAGTGGAAGATGCTCAGGCAGCTCCCAACGTCATCATTGGTATGATCCTTGTCAATGATAATAATGCAATTGTGTTATTTGATTCTGGAGCATCACATTCATTCGTAGCTGCTAGTTTTGTGCAAAAATATAACCTGCCATTATCCATGCTAAAGAATCGGATGATTGTTAGTTCTCCTAGAGGAGATATGCATGCAAGGCATGTGTGCTCTAATGTTAGCATTCTTATAAGGGGGGTAGAATTCTTAGCCAACATCATAGTTCTGGAGTCAAAAGGAATTGACGTGATACTTGGAATGGACTGGCTAAGCAAGCATAATGGACTGATCGATTGTGCTAAGAAGACAGTAAGGTTGACACCTAGCAGTGGTAAAGAACTGGAATATGTAGTAGAGAATTTGGTCACGAATAAAGTAGTATCCAATAGAATTGTGTTGAATCATCTTGATGCCGCTTCAACCTTGGATATCAGGACTGTTTCTGAATATCCAGATGTTTTTCCAGAAGAATTGCCAGGTATGCCACCGGATCATGAAATTGAGTTTGTTATTGAACTAGTTCCTACTACTGCTCCTATTTTCAAGAGACCATATAGAATGGCCACTAATCAATTAGCTGAGCTTAAGGAACAACTTCAACAGTTATTAGATAAAGGATATATCTGCCCTAGTGCATCACCATGGGGAGCACCCGTTCTTTTTGTTTCGAAGAAAGATGGTACGTAGAGAATGTGCATGGATTACCGTTCTCTAAACAAAGTGACTATCAAGAATAAGTAACCTTTGCCTAGGATTGATGACCTGTTTGATCAACTAAAGGGAGCATGTGTTTTCTCAAAGATTGATCTTAGATCCGGATATCATCAACTGAAGATTCAAGCATCTGACATACCCAAAACAGCTTTCATTACTCAGTATGGTCTATACGAGTATATGGTTATGTCATTTGGATTGACCAATGCCCCTACCTACTTGATGTACTTGATGAACAAAGTATTCATGGAATATTTGGACAAGTTCATGGTAGTGTTCATCGACGATATTTTAATATCCTCTAAGAATGAAGAAGAGCATGGCAAACATCTTCGTTTGGTATTGTAGAAGCTCAGAGAGAATCAACTATATGCCAAGCTCAACAATTGCAAATTTTTGTTAAAAGAAGTTTCATTTCTTGGTCACATCATTGCTGAAGGAGGAATTTCTGTTGATCCTAGTAAGGTCAAAGACGTATTGAGTTGGAAGACACCACAAAATGTTTTAGACATCAGAAGTTTTCTTGGTCTGGTAGGATACTACAGAAGATTCATCAAAGGATTTTCTAAAATTTTCATGCCTATGACAGAATTGTTAGCGAAAGGCAAGACCTTTGAATGGACGCCAAGGCGTGAAGCTAGTTTTCAAGAATTGAAGAAAAGACTCACTACAACACCAGTCTTAACTATTCCCGATGTGGAGAAGTCATTCTTCATAAATTGTGATGCATCCCGACAAGGTTTAGGATGTGTGCTAATGCAAGATGGCCATGTAGTAGCATATTCTTCAAGACAATTAAGGAAACATGAAGAAAAATACCTGACCCATGATTTGAAATTGGCAGTCGTAGTGCACGCTTTAAAAATTTGGAGACACTACATCATTGGTAAGAGATGTGAAGTTTACTCAGATCGTAAGAGTTTGAAATACATATTCACTCAGCCAGATTTGAATTTAAGGCAATGAAGATGGTTGGAATTAATCAAGGACTATGATTTGGGAATCAACTACCACCCTGGCAAGGCTAATGTCGTAGCAGATGCCCTAAGCAGAAGGTCTCATGTGAATATGTTGGCAACAAGGGAATCGCTAAAAGAATTTTGCAAGGAATTTGAGATGCTTAACCTAGGATGGGTATCAAGTACCGAGGTCATTACCATGGAGGTAGATTCTACACTGGAACAAGACATTTGAAAAGGCCAACTTGAAGATACTAATATTCAAGAGATCAAAGAGCAGATTAAAGAAGAGAAAGCTCCAGGGTTCAGTGTTGATGAGCAAGGAACGTTATGATACAAGAAGCACCTATGTGTTCCTGATGTAAAAGAAATCAGAGAGTTGATTTTGCGTGAAGGTCATGACTCCACCTATTCTATTCACCCAGGAAGTACCAAGATGTACCATGGTCTCAAGAGTCGATATTGGTGGTATGGAATGAAAAGAGCTGTAGCCAAATACGTAGCTCTATGTGACAACTGCCAGAGAGTTATCGTTGATTAATGGAAGTGGGAAGGAATAAGTATGAATTTTATTGTTGGATTACCCACAACCTATCAAGAATACCTGGTGAAAATTTTGGATACTTCAAAAAAAGTCACCTGAAATAACCGCTACAAGATGTGAAAAGTGCAACGGAGCAACCACACAGAAGAAGAGGCCACTTGGGAAAAAGAAGATCAACTAAAGGCAGAGTTTCCAGATATCTTTTCCAATCTATCTGAATTTCAGGGGCGAGATTCATCCTAAGGGGGTAGGTTTGTAACACACTAATTTTCGCAAAAGTTTAAAACTTGCCAAGTTAATCCATTTCACCTAAATAATAATTTGATAGGATTACAATTCATGACATGCATATTTTTATTTCTGAGCCCTAGGTCGAATTCAATTTTTGAAAAGATTTAAAGTTCGCTTTGAAATCTTTTTCTTAATCAATTTAAAAGTCTTCTGTTTAAAGTCTTGATTTAAATTTGATTATTTAAATCAATTTCCAAATCTCTAGATTTGAAAAGTCTTCCAAAAATTGGCACTCGTTGACCTGTAGGACTTTTGCAACCATTGAAGATACCTCAATGGAAGTGGGAAGGAATGAGTATGGATTTTATTGTTGGATTACCCACAATGCAGTCTGGTTATGATTCTATTTGGGTTATCGTTGATCAATTCTTGAAGGTTGCTCACTTTATATCAGTCAAGGATACGTACAAGGGAGCAAAGCTTGCGTAACTGTATATTGCTAGAATTGTGTGCCTACACGGAGTGGCCAAGAAGATAGTATCTGACAGAGGAACCCAGTTTACATCAAGGTTTTGGGAAAAGCTACATGAGGCAATGGATACAAAGTTGAATTTTAGTTCGACGTATCACCCTCAAACTGATGGTCAAACTGAGAGGGTAAATGAAATTCTTGAAGACATGTTGAGAGCTTGTGCTTTGAAGGACAAAAAGAGCTGGGATAAATGTCTCCCGTATGCAGAATTTTATTACAATAATAGCTATCAGGAAAGTCTAAAAATGTCACCATTCGAAGTATTATATGGATGTAGGTGCCGAACTCCATTATTTTGGAATGAACCTGGAGAAAATAAAGTCATTGGACCAGAGAAACTTCGAGAAGTAGAAAGGCAAGTTCAAGTTGTTAGAGAGAATTTACAGCTAGCACAGTCAAGGTAGAAAAGCTATGCATATCACAGGAGAAGGAACTTAAGTTTCAAAGTCGGTGATTTTGTGTACCTAAAAGTGTCGCCCATGAGAGGACTTCATCATTTCAAGATGCGAGGAAAGCTTGCGCCAAGATATATTGGACCCTTCAAGATTCTGGAGCAAAGAGGTAAAGTAGCATATCAGCTAGAGCTACCACCACAGTTATCAGATGTGCACGATGTTTTCCATATGTCACAACTAAGAAAATGTTTGTAAGTTCCAGAAGAGCAGATACCTCTAGAAGAATTAACCATTGGTGACGACATTACCTATCAAGAATACCTAGTGAAAATTTTGGATACTTCAGAAAAAGTCACCCGAAATAACCGCTACAAGATGGGAAAAGTGCAATGGAGCAACCACACAGAAGAAGAGGCCACTTGGGAAAAAGAAGATCAGCTAAAGGCAGAGTTTCCAGATATCTTTTCCAATCTGTCCGAATTTCAGGGGCGAGATTCATCCTAAGGAGGGTAGGTTTGTAACACCCTAATTTTCGCAAAAATTTAAAACTTGCCAAGTTAATCCATTTCACCTAAATAATAATTTGATAGGATTACAATTCATGACATGCATATTTTTATTTCTGAGCCCTAGGTCGAATTTGATTTTTGAAAAGATTTAAAGTTCACATCGAAATCTTTTTCTTAATCAATTTAAAAGTCTTCCATTTAAAGTCTTGATTTAAATTTGATTATTTAAATCAATTACCAAAGTCTCCAGATTAGAAAAGTCTTCCAAAAGTTGTTTCAATTTATTTTAGTTTGACCCAGTTCAAACTTCAGTTTAAAAATATTTTGAATCCTTTGATTTTTGAATCCTAAATCCTAAATAAAATTTGAAAACAGTTTCTGTGGGCCTTCCTATTCAGTCCTTCAATTTGGCCCAATGGCCTTGGCAGCCCATCTCAAATTTTCTTTGAAATTTACCGAAGTCGGCCCAAGCCGCAGCAGCCTTTTGGCCCAGCACCGGCCCACCCGAGGGTCTTCTCCCACCTCGATCGCCCTAGCCTCCTTTGGCCTGGCCGGCGCCTCCACGCCGCGCGCCGCCATATGGCACCCTCTTGTGCTCCACGGTAGAGGAAGCGAAGCACCGTCCGTACCTCCTCTATTACCCCTCATCAAGCAGCGCCCGACCGACTCCCCTTCTCCCCCCTCCTTTTCGAGTTCATAACAGAAGCCATTGAAGCTGCACTCAACCATGGCCGCTGCTCTCCCTCCCCGACCCCTCACCTCACCACCGCGACCCTATAAAAGGCGCCGCACACCACCCCCTCCTTCCCCACAACCCTTTGCTGCATTCCTCATCATTTCTCTCGGTTCTGAGCTCCTTGTCCGTGAGAGGAAGCAACCGCTGATTTGTTTCTTCGCCGCCGGCCTCCCTCCGTCACCGCACCGCCCGCCGAAGCCTCGGGTGAGCTTTGCATCATTTCCCTCTCCAAGCTTCTCCAGCCATGGCGAGCTTTCCGTGGCTGTAGCCTCCTGTGGTGAGAGCTCTGGTGAGCTCTTGTCTCTCTGCTGCTGTGAGTCCACCATGGACTGCAGCCTTGCTGCTGGTCCACTGCTCTGTGAGCCCGGCTCACCAGTTTTTCTATTGAAAAACAAATCGTATATTCTAATTAATTCTGTGAGTTTTACACCGAAGACCCTATTGTCTATATAAATTGCAATCCAACCCTCGGTTTTCAATTTATATTTAATATCTAGCCCTGTAAATTTGCAATCTAGTCCCTACAACTTTAAAGCCCTATATCTTTTTAACCGTAACTATGTTTTTAGTGATTTTGGCGCCAAAAGTTCCATAGCGACAAAACCTATCTAGCCATGGCATCATATGTTTGATAATCTTCTATTTGCTATATTGTTTTATTTATTTTGTTCTCTTGCTTGTTTCTAGCCTGCTGATCGTCGAGTAGAGAGTGAACCATCGGAGAATTTACAAGACAACAACTTCGAAGACCTCGAGCAGCAGCAAGCAGGATTCAAAGGCAAGTGTCCTTGATGCATGTTGTACCTATTTTTTGTACCTATCTGTAGGATTGCATGATAGTAATTTATGTCAGAATTGTGGGAATACCTATGTGTCATATCTTTCCATGTATTATCCTTGTCACCCGGGATTTGGGTAGAACACTAGAATCTTTTACGTCATGCTTAGCTTGCCAAGTCTGGGGTGAACCACGGGAATTGGTTAACATTTTTGTAGAGTTTGTGAGTCCAGGGGATCCTAGCAGGAGGATGTTTAATGACGGTGCGGGAATACACGAGTACTCGTTATTTACTATTTTGGATTGTGGTAGTGCCTGCTAGTGATCGTAAGGACTGGTTTGTGGAATGTTTAACCATGTGAACAGCGTAAAGGACAAGGCTGATATGGGTAGGCTTAGTTAAGTAACATGTTGCTTTCCCAGTTTTGTGGATATTCGGGGCAGAAGGATAGGATGTGACTTGCTGGACTTAGGCGACAGAGTGGGTTTATCTCCTAACCTTGCCACAAGAGGGGGGCATCTGTAGGATGTGACTTCCGCAGCAGTGAAACCTTAGTGTGAATATTTTGTGGGCTGGGAAACGCTGTGAAAGACTATGTAGTGATCTACTGGCCGTGCACCAAAGAAAGTGTACGTTGGGCAAAATGGAGACTTTTTAGTCGCTTAGCTAGCGATGAAATCACCAACCTGTGGGTAAAGTTGTGCAACCTCTGTAGAGTGTAAACTGTCATGATAGCCGTGCTCACAGTCATGTGCAGCATGGACCTTTCACATGATTAGTTGGGTTTGGTTGGGTTGGATCTGTCGGGTTTAAGTCTAGTCGGTCTGGTTCATGGTATGCAGCAGGTGTGAAGCCTGTGTGCATGGTTTGGCTACAGGTGGGATGCCTATGAGCATTGGTCATTTTTGGCTATAGGTGTGACTCCTGTGAGCTAGTGGCCCTGGGTTACACTTGGGTAACTGAGGTGCAGTGCCATACTTAGTTGTTGTCTAGGTATAGGTGCTATTCTCTGCAGTTGAACCATTTGTTAAGCCTTTCTTGTTATAAGCTTACATGTCATTATTTCCCACACTTGCTAAGTACTTTATGTACTCAGACTTGCCCTATTTCTTGCATATTGTTGCTATGCTCTGCAGCTCAGAAGATGAGGAGTACTTTGATGAAGACTTCTTCTAGGCGTGTGAAACCCCCGGTCATCTGCCTATGACAAGATGGTGTCCTATCCACTGCTTAGTTCTTTCTGGACATGTAATAAGTATTTGTAATAAGATATGATGTAATAAACACTAGCTATATTGTTTATTTCACTATTGTCGCTTTATGTGTGAAACATGATCCTGACACACATAAAGGAATGCATTCAGTTTTGGCCTTAAAATTGGGTGTGACAGAAGCCAGATTGGGAGGGACCCATCGTACCAGTCTAGCTACGTGGTGGATTATGTAGCCCTAACAGGACTGTCACTCCTGCGGGTACCACAACAATCCATATGGTCGGGGGTGCCACGTGCATAGACAATGCCTCCAACACCTTGTCGACTGCAATATCTAGGATCTTCCACCTAATCAAAGCAGTTAACCTTCGAGGGATCAAGTAATAGTCACCACACCGGGTCCCACTATACTTGATTGATCCTCAAACACAGAATCATATATATGACAAGGCAAACACCAATTCAATTATACAGTATGTAAATGCACAAATAACATAAGAGAAACGAATGAATGACTTACTATCATTGGCAAATCACCCACTCCAAGGTAATGTCGCGGGTATCCTAACAAGCTGGAATCCCGATACACCAGAGGGACTCGAGAGTTGGCTCTTAGTCAGAATTCACAAAATTCCGGTGAAGCACCCGCACTCGACCGAACTAGAGCTCAGAAAACTCCATTGAACCTAAGAGGATTCCGGCAGAGCTTCTATGCTCGAGCTACTCCGAGGACTCCCGATAAGCCAGAAAGTCCTCCGGCCCACAGAACCTCGCCTCTCTATCTACTCTACAAGAATGAACTTTTGAGCACTATAGGAAGCTAAACCTCACTTTCTTCACACCTTCTGCCGGGAGGAGCATGGGGGTATTTATATGGGGATTAAGTTAGTGCCTTGGCTGAAGTTGGGGCTCGGGAGGCCCACTTGTCAGGCCGGTTGGCCAACTTGGGTGGCTGGGTGGCCAAGTTTTGTAGCTGCACCACCTTTCCCACTTTGGATTCCCTTCTTGCCGACTTAGCTTGACATGTGGTGAAAGCAGATTTTGAAAACACGCCAACCTTTGGCCGACCGGCCAAGGGGGTGGGGCTGACCGAACCCACTTTGGCTTGGCTCGGCCCAGGCTTTGTGCCACGTCGCCCCCTCATGTCATATTGTCTATGACTACCCCTGATTTTGGACATAATGAAGATATGTATGGATTTTGGTCCATATGATGCTTTTCCATCATCCGATGTTCCTAAAATGGTAAATCAACAAAACTTGTGGAACTCGTTAGTAATAAGCACCTATCTTCTATATCTTGAATGAAATGTAGGTTTGTTGGCAGTAAATATATGCATTTTATGACCGCCAATAGGGACCTTGCTCAGTTTATTGAGCAAAGGATTTTTCTCAGATGTGATCAGCTCTTAGTGCCATGGCCACGCGACATTGAGCCTGAGCTTGCCTGACTAGACATTCAAAGACCTTGATCTGCTTGAGTTGCGTGGATACCGAGTCCCTCCTGATACTTGGGTTTCTCTTAGATCATAGCAAGCTAAGTACTCGTGCATGCGAAGTCATGAGATCTGAGGTTTTGAATGTTGATTGAGTCGTGCATAACTCCCAGTCTATTTGTGACTAAGTGTTTGGACTATAAGAAGTTGCAGTCATCTAGCCCAGCCATGAGAAGTCTTTTAGAACTGAGGTGAAGATGTTGTTTGCACAAAATGAAACAAATACAACAGAAATTATATTTCATTATATGAAACATATATGAGTACATAATGCAGCCCCCCTGACTAAAGTATTGGCTACATCTGCCAATGTAGCAGGCAATAATAATAATGCATGAAAAGGGATACCTACATATAAAAAGGTCTTAATGATCATCGTTCCAAGAGTTTGGAGCCTCGGAGCCATCTTCTTGTTGTAGTCTGTATGAGCCCGGCCGAGTCACTTCGATTACTTCAAAAGGACCCTCCCAGGTTGGGGAAAGCTTGTGCCGATCTTTAGTCGTTTGGATCTTTCGTAATATGAAATATCCCACCTGAAAGCTATGTGAGCTGGCGTTTTGCGCGTGATATCGCCTCATGGCTTGTTGGTGTTTCACTAACTGAATGATCGTGGCTTAGCGTAACTCCTCCAACCTAGTTAAATCATCGACTCGGGAGTCGTCCGACTGTTCTTCGTTAAACTACTACACACAGAACAACTTGTGCAACACTTTGGCTGGTAACATTGCCTCGGATCTGTAAACTAAAGAGAATGGTGTGTGGCCTGTAGCACGACTCGGGGTGGTACAGAGGGCCCACAAAACCGATGGCAACTCTTTAACCCATTTTCCAACGTAAGGCTTTAGCCTATAGAAGATTCTGGGCTTCAAGCCCTAAAGGATCATGCTATTTGAGTGCTCTACTTGATCGTTACTCTACGGGTGTGACACTGAGGCATAGTTGATCTTGATGCCCAAGTCTGCACAAAAGTCCTTGAACTCCCTCGCAGTGAATTGAGTCCGATTATCCATAATGATATTGTATGGCATGCCAAAGATGTACATGATCTCTTTGATGAATTCCACTAACTTGGCCACTGTGATAGACGACGGGATTTACTTCGATCCACTTCATGAATTTATCCACTGCAATGAAGATATGTGTGAATCCCCCTTCAGCTTTCTTAAATGGACCTTCTAGATCTAGCCCCCATGTTGAAAACAGGCAGGGGATCAGTATGGTCTGCAACTGATGAGACGGCACATGTTTCTGTCGAGCAAAAAACTAGCACCCCTCACATCAGTGAACTAAGGAGTCGGCATCGGATATGGCAGTGGGCCAAAAGAACCCCTACCTATATGTCTTCCCTATGAGTGATCTTGTGCCTGCGTGACTACCGCAAACCCCTATATGGATGTCCTGCAAGATAACGCGCCCTTCATCTGGAGTGATGCATTTCATTAGAGTGTCGTTAATGCTGCGCCAAAAAAGCTCATCATTTACAAGAGTGTATTATCCTGCCCAATGACACAAATGTTCATGTTTGATCTTGTCTTCTACCAAGCCCCCTGTCCTAAGATATATCATGAATGGGGTATGCCAATCTGAGTGAATTTCCATGACTTTGAGTGACTTGGTTATGCCCTCATTTGGTTGCGGAGTCTCCTGAGATGACTTGGTCATCTTGATAGCCTTAGCTAAAGCCTTTGAGATGCTTGGCTCATGGAGCTCCTGCAAAAAGACCCATGTGGGAACCATAGCCCAACTGAAATCGAGCTTGGCTAACTCATCCGCGATCTTATTTTTTCCTTGCAAGATGTGCAAGTACTCGAGTCCGTCGAAATTGTTTTCTAATTTGCGGAGCTCCTGGCTGTATAGTAGCTTCTTGTTGTCTTGATATGACCACTCTTTGTTAGCCTGATTGACAATGGGCAATGAGTCCCCAAGAACTTTGAGTCAGCGAATGCTGAGTGCCATAGCGATCCTTAGACCATGAAGCAATGATCGTACTCGGCTACATTGTTAGATGCTAGAAAATTCATTTGCAAGACATACTTAAAACTTTTCCCTTTAGGAGATGTTACTAGAATTCCTGCTCCTACACCTTGAAGTTGCAAGGACCCATCAAAGTTGATGGTCCAATATTCCAGCTCTTTTTCTTTGGGAGGTGTTTGAGTCTCTGTCCACTCGGCCATGAAGTCGCTTAGAGCTTGAGCCTTGATTGCTGTCCTTGGCTTGTAGATGATGTCATACATAAACAACTCAATGGCCCATTTAGCAATTTTCCCGGTTGCTTCCCTATTGTTCAATATCTTGCCCAGAGTCGATGTGTGGACCTCGATCTGGTCCACCTAAAAGTAATGGGATAGCTTGCGAGATGTGATTAGTAATGCGTAGGTGAGCTTCATGATGTGAAAATACCGAGTTTTGGAATCAGTCAGCACTTCACTGATGAAGTAACCTGGGTATTGAATCTTGCAATTGGTTTCTGACTCCCCCTGTTCGACAACAATGGCCATACTGACCACATTGCTTGTAGCTGATATGTAGAACCGCAAGTTTTTGTGGGGTAATGGGGCCACTAGGGTGGGTTGGGCAGTCAGATATTTCTTCAAATCTTTGAAGGCCTCTTGTGCCTCCTAAGTCCATTGGAACTTGTCTTGCTTCTTAAGGAGCTTTAAGAAAGGATGTCCCCTAATGTCGAGTCGCGAGATGAACCTGCTCAAGGCAGCCATGCACCCTATCAACTTCTGGAGATCATGGAGTCTCTCAGGCGGCTTCATCTTGGTGATGGCCATCACCTTCTCTCGGTTAGGATCAATCCCATGATGGGAGGCCATACACCCAAGTAATTTTCTTGAGGGTACACCGAAAGTGCACTTATTAGGGTTCAACTTCATTTTGAATTTTCTAAGTTTGTCGAAGGTCTCTGCTAGGTCAGAGATGACTCCCTCGTCTTCTCAAGTCTTTATGACTACATCATCAATGTACACCTCTGCGTTGCACCCATGTTGAGAATGATGGCACCGTTGTATACCCCTCTGATAAGTTGCCCATGCAATTTTGAGTTCGAAAGGCATTGTTGTGTAATAGAATGCGTCAAACGGAGTAACGAAGGATGTCTTGATTTTGTCTTCTTTAAGTGGAATCTGGTGATATCTAGAATAGCAATCAAGGAAACTTAGAAGGTTGTAGCTGGCCATGGGGTCCACAACCTGATCAATTCGGCGCAAGCTGAAGGGATCTTTTTTGCATGCCTTATTAAGATCTGTATAATCAACACACATCCTCCAGTCTTTATTCTTTTTGGGTACAAGGATGGGATTAGCAAGCCAATCTGGGTGGTACACTTCTTTATTAAAACCAGTGTCTAACAATCTAGCTATTTCATTCTTTATTACATCTTTCTTATCTTGGGCGAAATGATGGGGTTGTTGCTTGACGGGCTTGGCCTTCAGGTTGAGATGTAGTTCGTGCTCACCCTAGGAACTCCAAGCATGTCAACAGGCTTCCATGTGAAGATGACCCTATTTTCCTGGAGGAATTTAATGAGCGCAAGTTCCTATTTGGGGTTCAAATTATTGCCTACGTGAGTAACTTTGGAAGGCTCCTCCATGGACAACAGGACCGTCTTGTTTAGTGAGTCCTCTGGCTGGATGGATGTCTTGGAGGTCTTGGCCTTGGGCATGACCAATTCCAGGGGGGGGGACTCAGCCAAGGCATGCTTCAAGTCTTGGAGCTCTGCGAACGCCATTAGTCTATTGACCATCTCACAACTCTCCCTATCACAATCATAGTCGCACTTGACCTCTACCCTGATGGAGATGACACCATGCGGCCCTAGCATTTTTAGGACCAAGTATGCGTAATGAGGAATCGCCATGAACTTGGAGAGTACCAGCTGTCCCATGAAAGTGTTGTAGGCCATCTCGAAATTAGTGACCTCGAATTGTAGATTTTCCGTGCCAAAATTTTCCTGAGTCCTAAATGTTACGGGAAGAGTGATCTGATGTCACACCCAGTTTTTAAGCCAAAACCGAATGCTTAGAGTATTTGTGCCCAGGAATCAAGTTTACACACATACCATACAGAAAATGGATACAGAATAACTAATGTCACAATATATAGTATTTATTACTGAATAATGTATTTACAAAAGACTAAGTCGAACACTCTCGGAAGCATTGCAGTGGAAAGACACCATAACTCAATAGGCAATCGACCAGGGGCAATCGCTCGCCTAGAACTGCTCATCGAAGTACTCTAGATCATCTTCAGCTTCTGAGCAGCAGGTTTGAGTGGCAGGGGAAAATAGCAAGGTTGAGTACACTTATGGTTGGTACTCAGC
>VSTD030001549.1:0-12977 GCA_008808055.3 Sporobolus alterniflorus | reverse complement strand
CATGGAATCTGTTTATCATATTGTTGCTATACGTGTGAATGAAACATCCTGGGCACACGTATGGAGGCTTCGTTTCCGCTATCTTGGAACGGGGTATGACAGTGGGGTTCTGGGGTTGTCAGATACTTCTTCAAGTCTTCGAAGGCCTCTTTTGCCTCATGAGTCCATTGGAACTTGTCATGTTTCTTGAGCAGCTTAAAGAAAGGGAGTCCCCTGATGCTGAGTCATGAGATGGATCTGCTCAAAGCAGCCATGCATCCCGTCAACTTCTGGACATCATGGAGGCTCTCGGGTGGCTTAATTTTGATGACAGCCGACACCTTCTCTAGGTTAGGGTCAATGCCACGATGGGAGACCATATACTCGAGTAATTTTCCTGAGGGTACATCGAAAGTACACTTCTAAGGGTTCAACTTCATTTTGAATTTTCTTAGATTGTTGATGGTCTCTGCCAGGTCAGAGATGAGTCCCTCATCTTCCCAAGTCTTTACGTCCACGTCATCAATGTACGCTTCAGCGTTGCGCCCAAGCTGTGAATGCAGACACTATTTTATACCCTATTGGTAAGTTGCACCTGCACTTCTGAGTCTGAAAGGCATAGTTGTATAACAGAACACTCCAAATGGAGTGATGAAGGATGTCTTGATTTGGTCTTCTACCTTGAGGGAAATCTAATGATACCCAGAATAGCAGTCGAGACAACTTAAAAGGTTGCAGCCGGTTGTGGAGTCCACAATCTGATCGATCTGGGGAAGCCTGAAGGGACCTTTTTGCATGCTTTATTAAGATTAGTATAATCAAAACACATCCTCCAATCTTTATTCTTTTAGGTATAAGAACGGGATTGGAGAGCCAATTCAGGTGGTACACTTCTTTAATGAAATCGGCGTCTAACAATCTAGCTATCTCTCTCTTTATTACATCTTTCTTGTCCTGGGTGAAATGGCAGAGTCATTGCTTGACGGGCTTAGCCTTTGGGTCTAAATGCAGTTTGTGCTCAATCAATTCCCTAGGAACTCCTGGCATGTCAACAGGCTTCCATGCGAAGATGTCCCTATTTTCCTCGAGGAATTTGACGAGCGTGAGTTCCTATTTGGGATCCAAATTATGGCCTACATGAGCAACCTTGAAAGGTTCCTCTGTGTACAACAAAATCACCTTGCTGAGTGTGTCCTCTATCTGGATGGACATTTTGGAGGTCTTGGCCTCAGCCATGACTGGGTCGGGGGGTGGGGGGGGGGGGGGACTCGGCCAAGGCCTATTTCAAATCTTGGAGCTCTGCGGATGCCAACAGTCAGTTGGCTGTCTCGCAACTCTCCCTATCACAATCAAAAGCCTGATTGATATCTCCCCTGATTGAGATGATGCCTCGTGGCCCTGGCATCTTCAAGACCAAGTAGGCGTAATGCGAGATCACCATGAACTTGGAGAGTGTCGGCCATCCCAACAAAGCATTGTACACAATCTCAAAATTGGAGGCCTTAAACTGTATACTCTCTGTGCGGAAATTTTCCCGAGTCCCGAAGGTTACGGGAAGAGAAATCTGACTGACGGGGGTTGCTGCTACACCAGGGACAATGCCATATAAAGGAGCCTGACTGGGGTGCAGTAGAGACCTGGATAACCCCATCTGGTTAAAAGTCTTCAAGAACAGAATGTTCAGGGAGCTACCTCCATCAACGAGGACTCGGTTGAGCTTGACATCCTTGATGATGGGGCTAACTATGAGAGGATACCACCCTGGCTTTGGCACGAATTCCAGGTGGTTGCTAGGGTCAAAGGTAATGAGGACCTTGGACCATTTAAGGTACTCGGGGGTGGCGGGTGAGACCGTCATGACCTCTCGGGCTGAGAGTTTCTGCTTCCTCCATGACTCATATGGCTCGGGGCCACCATAGATGTAGTTGACCTCCTTATGAGTTTTGGGGAAGTCACCCTTGGATTCTTCGGGCTTTTTCTCCTGATCAGCCAATTTGGCCATCTTGAGCACCTCATCTGTGAAACCTTGGAGTCGGTCACAGTCCCAAGTCTTGTGCTTTCCCTAGGGGTGGAAAATGCAGATACGATCTAGGAAGCCTTCAAATTCACCCGACCTGGGCCAGTGCTCCTTGTTGCGTCACGGTCATTCCACTGCGTTGATGGAATGATCCACTTTCCTCTTCTTGTCATGGCCCTTGGATGAGCTAGACTGGTATGTGTGGCCCAACTCCTCCCTCTTTTGCTCTCTTGTGTCGAGGGTCGCCTCATCGGCTAGGGCGTACTTGTTAGCGATGGAGAACATTGCTTCTAACGTCCTGGGGTTTTTCATGGTGAGCTTATGGATCAAGGACGGGTCCCTGAGTCACTTCTTGAAGAACATAGCAATAGACTTGTCGTCGACCTTTGGGGTGATGTTTCTCTTGTTGCAGAATCACTGGATGAACTCCCGGATGGACTCTCCCTTCTTCTGGACAACGCTGGCTAGGTCCCAGTCGACTCTCGGATGTGCGCATGTGGCACGGAAGTTACAGGTGAATAGCTGGCATAAGTGGTTCTAGGAATGCACTGACGTCGCGGGAAGCCCTAGGAGCCAGGTCCTGGTAGATAATGACAAGCAGACCGACAGGTAGTTTGCCATGACGTATGAGTCCCCACCAGTGGCCTCGATGGCAAGCTGATACACCCTGAGTCACTAAGCTGGGTTGGTGGACCCAACACACTTCTTGATTCCCGATGGCTTGAAGTTCAGGGGCCAACTCACCCTCTTCAACTCATCAGAAAAGGCCTTGACTCCTCCTGCATTGCACCCTCCCTCGGGAGAATGCTATCATTGAGGTTGGTCATAATAGGGACCATAGTAGTCAAAGTCCCTCTCTTCATGTCACTCCTATTCAAGGCGCTCATGCTACTGACACCGGTTTTTGATCCGGCCGCGTGCATCTTTACTACAGATGACATCGTGCAAGTCTTGGTCATCCAGGTCTCACCTTCAGCTGTGTTCCTCTAGTGGAGTGAAACTGCTAGCTATGTCCCCGTTTGGACTCTGTCGGTGGTCAAGCTCATGACCCCGTGCTTCATCATCATGGTCAAGTGCTGAGTCAACCACAGTTGCTACGCTGCATCATCACGGTCGAGTGCTGAGTCAACCACAGTTGCTACATCCAGCATCGCCTGGAGGTGCTTCACGTGTGCATTAACTTCTTCATTGTCCTTTGGCAGGTGGGGAGTGAGTTGATCGATAAGTATCCTTGAGGCCAAGGTGTTCTATGCTAGAGTGTAGTAGACATGCTCCCCCTGGTACTCGATTTGACTGAATTCCTCTCTGATTCATCGTGACAAGTTCTGGAGTTGATCTCAGTCTGCTAGGTGTCGTGAATTAAACTTTGGGCGGTGTCTCCTCATAGGATCAACATCCCTAGGCTCATCATCCAATGCACCCAAGTCATCTTGCAGGCTGTTGTGCCTCTTTCCACTTTCAGCCTCCCTGGCCAGACGGGCTACGTGAGCAATTTCTCATCAGCCTCCCGCTGGATCTCCTCGACAATCTTCTCTGGGAGCTCCTCTCTGTGTCCCCACCATGTAGACTTCTCTGTCACCCTCAGAGTTAGACTCCGGTTATGACTGGTAGATTGGATCTGTTGTGACAGCTAGAACAACTAGGGTGTGATCGACTTTATTTCCAGCAGAATCTGAGTCCATCTTCCCCAGCTCACTAACTCTATGTCAGAGTTGTGCCTCACTTATGAGGTTGACTCGAACAGGGGCTGGTGGGAGGCGACTGATGCCTGATCCAACAACTTCGCGTGACTTGGGCTCCTGCAGGCTTAGACCTCCAAACTTGTCAGTTACGAAGAGAAGAGATCCTAGAAACCACCTCGAGCCACGAAGAAACTTGGTTGTCGATTGAAACGTCATTGCTCTCATGAAGCGTGATCTCATGAGCCCCACGGTAGGCGCCAACTATCATGGTTTATGACTAGATTTGAGAGTAGCGGTGCTCATAGATGTGGAGAGCAATGGAACGTAAGAGACACAATGGTTTATACAGGTTCGGGCCTCCGTGAGGATAAAAATCATATGTCTTATGTGTGTCGGTTGTATTACAATTTGTTGGGTTGAGGCCCCCTCCACCCCTCCTTTTATAGGCTAAGGGTGTAGGGTTTGCATGGAAGATCCGGTCAGTTATGGTAGTACCTGACCCGGACTATATCTCTACTTGCCCTATTTATAAGATTTGATTCTATAGTTATCTTCTAAACCACCTCGGTTATGGGCCTCCTGGCCCGTGTCCTTAGGTCGAGTGGGCCGACTCATGATAGCCCCCCCCTGTTCCTTTCTGTCGAGTCCAGGAGACGTGGTACCCATGGTACCAAACCTCATCAACACGGTTGGTAGCTCCTTTAGCGGTGACTACAGGCTCTATGACATATTCCAATTCTTTTCCATCTGGGGCAATAAGCTTGATAGACTTCGTAGCACAATATATGAGTGCCTTGTACTTGCTTAACCAATCCATTTCAAGAATGGCATCAATGCCCTTTAATTCCAAGACAATGAGGTTAGTGATAAACTCTACCCCTTTATTTTAAGATTCACTTTCAGGCATAGTTGTCTTGCGGGCATATCTCCTCTCAGAGAACTAACTATCATTTGGCACTTAAGCAGGGCTATGGGCAGATTATGCTTTTCAACATATGCAGCAGATATGAAAGAATGCGATGCTCTAGAATCAAATAGCACAACTGGAGAAGTGCCATTGATGAGAAACATGCCAAGGACAACATCTGGAGCTTCCTCCACACTGACATGGTTGATTCTTCCTCTAGCATAGTTCTGTTTGGTGGCAGTAGGAATGAAGTTGGCTCCACGGGTAGGGGCTTGGTGCGCTGCAAATCTCCATGTTTGTCCCTCGGCGGCAATGGTGGTGCTTGGGGTTGAACATTCTGCATGTTGACTATAGTTTGTTGCATGGTCTGAGCCATCTGTGCTTGCATGGCTAGCACTTGCTCAAGAGTAAGTGAAGAGGGCAATTTGCAATTTCTTGTGTTAGCTATCTGAAGTATGGATATCAATGAGATAAAGAATACCCAAAAGAATGATAGCAGTGGAAAATCCACAGAGATAGGGAATAATTAAATAACTTGAACTAAATTTTATTACTAATAAAATAGTTGATTAAGGTGTTGTTGCGACACAGGCCTCACAAAACACTGACACTCAAACAAAAATCCAACTCAAACATAAGCATCATGAACAAGCAGCTAACACAAAGGTCCTCACAAATGAATACTCAAATTACAACTCGATAATCTAAATGATTCCTAATTACTTACTCTTATTTCTAAACTTAAGATTTCTTGGTGGGTTTCAGTGGCTTTGCCAACAATAGTTCCCTTTCAGACGTACTATCACTGGCCTAAGATGAACCCCCCCTCGTATTTTTGCACCCCCAGCTTTCCTTGGAGCGGCCTCCACCTCTGCTCCAGCACCACCCTTGCATTTTTTATCCGTGAGTAGCAGGCTCAGGCCGCGGTAGATATTTCACACCGATCAGTTCAAAACCACGATTAAGGCAGACATGATGAAGCTAATCCATACAATCTCGATGCTCTACTGGGCCATAATGGCCAACCACAAGGTTGGCCGCGGACACAATCCTTGTTTCAAAAGCAACCTCTATCTCCTGCTCGACAATCATTGCAGCCACTTTCGGCAGCGGAACAATGACCTTCAACAATGGCACCTGCACTCTCTCGATCACGAGGCTCCAATTGTCACTAAGCGGCAAATTGCCATAGGCCAGATATTCCTCGACAGCATCGCGAGCTCCTATGATTTTAGTGACCTCTTCGAAGGCCATAGCATTAACATCGTCTGCAGCACAACTGTGAGGGGCCTCTGTCTGATAATCTAAGGCATTCATTCCAGAATGCAACAAATAGATCCCTTTGCCCTAGCTGAGCTTTTGTGAAGAGGGACCCGGCAATAAAACCATCTATGGGCCCAACCTCCAGACCATTTATTCTTCATGGCAGGCGTAAGCTTCACCCGGTCACCGTACCGGCTAGGATGAATTGTAATGCACCCGAATTGAGCATTGAGTGCTTTGTCACTCCTGTCCCTCTTGATCTTATTCTACTAATAATGTAGGTCGTAATACTTTGTGAAGACCTCGGCAGTTGGATGGCCTCCGCATGAGCTAATTGCCCAGATAAATTTCCTGATCTGTATGATAGCATTCGACGTTAGCCGATGCATTTGAACATGGAATTTTTACAAAATCTCCATGATGTGGCGGCATATGAAGCCCCGTGGTAAACAAATCTTCAAAAACCACAACTTCATTAGCCCGGGGTGTGGGCACAATTTTCGGGTCGAGCGTGACCTTTCACGAAATAAGAAACACACCCCATCACCTGAATGTGCGCTTTCCCCACATTGGACACACCAAAATTGAAGGTCATCCCTACGGCGGTGGCAATCGCAGCGACCTTTGCCCTCTTGATCAAATCCAAGTCAGACGCACTCAGCTCATCATCGAAATTGACAGATCAGCTCTCACTATCGCTGTCGATAGCGTCGGTCGGAGAGCCATCACGACTCAGTGACGACATAGCACCCGCAGAACCTGGCATTAGTGGCAAAAGTGTGTCAGTAGCTTTCGGTTGTGCCTCATCACCAATAGGGCGAGCTGCGCTCTTAACACAAACCATCGGAAGGTAGAAGAGCACACTCGGTCGAACAATAAAAAGGTAAAAGGTCAAGCATGCCTAAATTGAAAATTCGCCCAGGTAGCGCCAAATCCAAACCTCCATCAAAGCAAAAAAGCTAACATGACCGCCATGTCATCAAAATCCAAACCTCCACCAATCGAGTGGTCGAAGGCGGGGGTGACACTTTTTTGGTTTAGAAAGAAAATACAATGGGCTAACCGAAAGCAAGACTTCGGCCGCTGAGCAATCGAAGGCTGGGGTGATGCTTTTGCAACTGCATAACTCATCAGAACGCCCGATAGCCGAAGCCCTCTCTCACGGCACACAAAAATAGCACCACATTGATGGTTCACAAAAGGTCCACCAGCATAAATGAAAAAATGGAACAAACCACCCATAGCTCAGAGCGCCACTGCAATATAATTGCGTGTGGTAATACTCATGCACGAGCAATAGTATTACCACACACGGTTATATGGCATTAAAGTTTGAAAGCTTTTTGCAGCAACAACATGCATAGCATGTGCGAAGCTTTAACCCCAACTAATGGGGGTGACGCTTTCAGGATGAACTCACCAAATGATCGCAGGTTCGGCTCATCAGGGTTGGACCTCGCCTTCGAGGAGCTACTGTTGGGGGTGAGCCGAAGGTGTCACATAAAAATCTGGCGATAGCTGCCCCCATGGGTTGGGCTCTAATGAACGAAGGGTGTCCACCAAGGCCTTCATCTATAGGTAGGTACGTGTTTCCATTTTGTAGGGATTTGGAGCTCTTCCCAAGCCGTGAGATGGAAGCCTGAAAGCATCGCCGGAGGCAACAGGTCGAAGGTCTCGAGGAGGTGACCGGGCGAAGCCGGTCTCGGGGCATTGCCAGAAACCGATAGCCAGATACCTCGAGGGGGTAACTGAGCGAATGCTGGCTCGGGGTCACCTACACATGGCGGTAGCAGATTGGTGCATCCTAGAGGCAGTTACGTGATGTGATAGTCTAGATTGCCCCCTTGTACTCTACAGTTGGGTAGGTGATTAAGGGTAGTAAAGACAATGTAATATGACCCTTGATCTTCCCTCATAAATAAACCCCCACAAACTCTCAGCTCGGGGCAAATGAAGTGATTCTGATTTCCGTGCACGACGCCACGTGTCACCTTTGTTCCATTTCCACTATCGTGATTGTAGTTTTGAGTTTCCATGTTCGGGATTCATAGCCATCGGCTAATAAATCCCAACATTCCATACATTATCATCTTGGTCTTGATCTTCTTCTTGTTTCAACAGAGTTTCTAGCAGCATTGGAACAAGTGAAGGGAGGGCCTTCTCAAGGAAGCGAAAATGCATAGAGGAGTTAGCATCATCAACTCACTCATATTCATCTTGGAGTCCAATCTCTTCATCACAGGTAGTGCTCTAGAACTCAATAGCTTGAAGTCCAACTTGTTCTTTATCTCCTTTCACGGCAGTAGCAGACAGGATGAATATGGTCTGCATATAAGATTCTAAGTCCATTAAGTTCTGGGTTGACCCCTAGTTAGACAGGCAAGCCATCACCACAATGATGTCTGAGTTGTTCAGGGTAGTTTCTGCACGTCGTTGGACCCAGTGCACGGTGGTCGTGGCTTTGGACAACAATTCTTGGATTCATGACCTCACCGGGCCACTGACCGTACCTGTGATTGTCCAATATATCCATCTCAGACAGCGTCTTGACAGCATCATTCTCAACTCAGCCAGCCAGGACCGCCTGCTATAGAAATGGTCACCGTTCAGTCAATACTCTAGCAGCTCTACATACTAGGCAATGTTCCTATGCCAGGCCTCAATGCCAGGTTTGAAGGAATTATGGAAGGTTAAGGCTCCCAGCGAACATCATTTTTTCTTCTGGATGGACATCTAAACGGCTTCATCGTCACAGACTCCGTGATAATGGTCTATGTGCACTCTGCAGCCAAGACGCCGAAGCCGTCAACCATCTTTTGCTCGGATGTGTCTTCGCCTGATAGGTCTGGTTCACTACATTGCTTCGCTACGGCTGGCAGCACCTAACTCCCACAACACAAGACATTGTCGTTGTTTGGTGGCTTCATGTTCAGAAGGTCATTCATAAAGCCCAACGGCTGCCGTTTGACTCACTCTGCCTCCTCGTGACAAGGGGGCTCTAGTTGGAGAGGAACGCTAGAGTTTTCAGGAATGAGTTTAGGCTACCCAATGAACTAGCTACGAACCTTGTACACCATATGGAATTGTGGTGTCAAGCTGGATTGGTAGATAGGTCGGCCCATACCAGCGCATATGTTTTGCATGAGGGATTGAAGATCCTAGTATCAACAACAATGACTCCTTGATCTTCAATTTGATAGATGGATCCACTATGACCCATTGTTGAAGTACCTGTTTTGTAGAATCCTTTGCATCCAATGAATTCTTAAGGGGAAATTAGTATCTTGCAAATAAAATATTGTGATAATCATGTAGATTTATTCACAAAGTCATTACCTTTAGTTATATTTGATAAGTGTGTCAGAGATATTAGAATGAGGAGACTTAAAGATTTGCAAATTTTTAGGGGGAGAACCTCTATGAATGATCATGTTCAATTGCATCACAGTATACACTTTTCCCTTATGAGTTTTATAAGAATTTCTCATAAAAATATTTTTAACGAGACAATGTGCATACAAGAATATGTCTATCTCTTAATTTTTATCATGGGGTTTTTACAAAAAGATATGATGATAGTATTTCTCCTAAATTGTCCTATTGTATTGTAGAAATTTTTCACAGCATAACAGAATTAGATCCTTCATTTTCCCCTCGGATTTTTGGAGAATAATATATGTTAATTGGGCATCAAAGGAGTGTTAAGAATCAAATTACAAATTATTTGATTATAAAGGTGAACATTGGATGCCCAACTACAACAATAGTACAGATACCTACTCGGGCCCATAAGTCAGCGATAAACAGTGCCTTCATGGCCCAGGAATCTCACCGAACGGGCGCTTTGAACAGACACGTCGGTGATGAACCGCCACCTTTCAGTACAACTACACACTTTATATACATGTATAAATAGATAAGAAGATGATGAATAAATATTCGCAGTTCATTGTCTCCAACTCTGTAATTACTTTTACACTAGTTTGATAACAATATAGTCCGATTTTTGCAACTTTTCTGCTGCCTTCTCAATCAAGTTTTGCAAGGGTTTACCTTAGAAAAAAGTCTTGCAAGACGCTGACATGGCAAGCGTTTTTTCTTTAAGGCGGCTAGTTTTTCTTAGGCAAGTGGCATTCTCGGACAAGCTGGACCGGATATTTGCTTGGACCGTACCGAACGTAGATGCCTGTGGTCCAATTTGCTTGGCGGCGACTTTCCCTTCGTTCTCACTTACATATTGGACTAGTCTCTGTAGTACCAACAACCAAAGTGTTCAACATTTTCTATTCATGGATTTGTAGTGTGCAAATTATTCAAAAGCAGAAGCAAATAAGTAGAAATCTGTGCTTGCATGGGACTTGACAGTTATTTTCGAGAAAGTTCTCGATCTACTGTTATCTTCCGTAAAAACACTGTCAAAAGCTGTCGGTAAGTAATAGATTTTCTGAAGTTTCCCAAAACAAAGTGCGCTGTGTGTGCTCCTTATCAGTGCCATTGACTTGGTCGTACCACCGAGTCGTTGTAAGGACTATCCTTGCGGCAGTGTTTGAATTATTATGTTTGGCATGATCTACACGGACCGCTGGGACACTGTATTTAAAAGCCCAACACATGATCGAGATGCAGACTCACAGTCCTCTGCTTTCCAAGAACCCTGCCCATCAATAGAAGCACTCTGCAAAGCTTCTCTTGTATCGGTTCCTCTCTCTGCAGAGAAACATCTGGTATGTATCCCATGGTCACGTTTGTAGCTATCGAAACTGTGTTTTGTTCTTTGGGAGAGAATATAAAAAGTAGCGCCAGAACCATTGTGCTTCTTCGCCGATGAATCTGTTTTGTGCAGTACTGATCTAGTTGAAGATGACAATCCATATCCGTCTGCCGATTTTCTTCCTGGTTTTATCTACAACTGTTTTCCTGTTCGGTTTTGGTGAATCAGCTGCAGGCAACCATGTGGATCGAGAGGCACTCCTTGGTCTGAAATCTGTCATTAACAATGACCCCTCCGAGTGCACTTGGACTGGGGTACAGTGCAAACATGGCGGCAGGGTCTCAGAGGCCTCAACTTGGCAGGAAGTGTTAGCCCTCAGATTGGCAATCTCTCGGCTCTCCGTTCCTTGTACCTGCAGAATAACTACTTTGTGGGTAACATTCGTAACCAAATTGGCATGCTTGGTCGACTCCAAACGCTGAATCTTAGTAGTAACCTTCTCACAGGAGTTATTCCCTCGGACTTCACAAACTATCAGGACCAGTCCCAGTGGAGATTGGGCACCTTACTGCGCTGACAGAGCTCGACATGAGCAACAATGAGTTGACTGGTAGAATCCCAGAAGAGTTGGGTATACTCCGACGGGTTCTTTCACTGGATATATCAAGCAATAACCTTCACGGTGACATCCCTGCGTCTCTTTCTGCGCTCGGGAGCCCAAGTTCTACACTTAATCTGTCACACAATTCTCTTACTGGTGCGATACCTGAGACCATTGGCCTGTTAGAGAATGTCATCGCCATAGACCTGTCCATCAATTTTCTCAACAGTAGTATCCCACTCTCAATCGGTCAGAGCCGGAGCCTGCAAACACTGTCTTTGAGAGGAAATACTTTGTCAGGAGTGGTCCCTGACACAATAGGGAATCTTAAAGGCTTGCTAACCTTGGACCTTTCAAGCAACCAGTTAACGATCTTCAACTACTAAACCTCTCAGTGAACGACCTGAGCGGATTTGTTCCAAGCACCGGAATCTTTGACAAGAACCACTCTGGGTGTTTACCTTGACAGAAACCCGAAATTGTGCTACTCAAGTTTGGCTTGTTACCACTCCTCTCACAGCAGACGGCTTATTGCCGCTGTTGCTGGATCAGTGGCTGCTGTTTCCATCATCTGTGTATTGATGTTCATGTCCAGGGGACATTTAGTAAATGCAAATAAGAGAATATCATCAATGCGTAGTTTTATCAAGAGAAGCCACCCACTCATTTCCTACAATGAGCTATGCCGTATTACGAACGGCTTTGACCAGAGAAACCTCATCGGTGCTAGCTGGTAGCTTCGGCTCGGTGTACAAGGCTATACTGCATGACGGAACCCCAGTGGCCATCAAAGTGCTGGACCTTAACAAGATGGGAGCACCAAAGGGCTGGGCTGCAGAGTGTGAGACGCTCAGAAACGTGAGACATCGCAACCTTATAAGGCTGGTAACCATTTGCGCAAGTGTGGATTTTGCTGGCAATGACTTCCGTGCTTTGGTTTACGAATTAATGAGCAACGGAAGCCTGGAGGAGTGGATCCACCAACGAGCTGGGCTTACTGCTGAAGACGCGCTCAACATAAGCCATTGATGCTGCCAGTGCGCTAGAGTACATGCACGATGACTGTGGTGGGAAGGTCGCGCACTGTGATATCAAACCTAGCAATGTGCTGCTAGACGTGGCTCAACATAAGCCAAGGTTGGTGACTTTGGGCTCGCTCGGTTATTGGTTGAGGTGCAACCAGAACACCAATCTATTTCATGGACCCAAGGGCTCCATTGGATATATTCCTCCTGGTACTGATATATACTAGCTAGTTCCTCCACGTACTTTTAAATTTATACAGTGAATGTGAATGTGCCCTTTATTACAAAGTAAACATGAATTACATTCCCTTTCTCTTTCTCATATTAATAAACAACGTCGGTACGGTTATTAACCCTGTTGTACTAAAATTAAATTGACTCATGCAGAATCTGGATTTGGGAGTCAACCATCAACAAGGGGTGATGTCTGTTAGAGATATAATAGACTTAGAGATGTAACAGCCTCGTGATAGACTTAGAGATGTAACAGCTCATGATTATAACTCTATCTCCATCAGAACGAAACTGAATATCAAAACGGGATATATTTCGTTTCTGTTTGAGGTATTTCGGTTTCTGTTGGAGATATTTCATTTTCTGTCGGAGGTATTTCGTTTTTATATAACATGCAGGCCGCCGGAGGCAAACGACACGGCTTTAATCACAAGTTCCTTCCGCTCCTCTGAGTTTAACATGGTAATCAGAGCCGTCTAGAGTTACACCCAATTCATCCATGGCGTCGCCTTCCTCCAGCAACAATGGCGGCCTCAACATGCTGCCCATGACAGCACA
>VSTD030001548.1:0-12978 GCA_008808055.3 Sporobolus alterniflorus | reverse complement strand
AGGCTGGAGAACCATTTCTTATTTCTGGTCATGTGTCGTGAGCAACCGGAATCCATGAGCCACGTGTCCTCCAAGCCACCGTCCATCACCTACACAGGACGAGAAAGGGTCGATGGCTTAGTGCTGGGGTTAGTGAGATAAATCTTAGAAATTCAGCACTTAACCATGCGACCAGAAGAAGTTTTTACAGTCCTTTGCACCTCACCGCTTGGCCGAGTGGGATGTGAAACATGACGGAGAAAGCGTGGATCGTCCAAGTGTCTCGATTCAAAGTGGGGGAAGGACCCTCCAGCGGGAAAACTAGGCCTACGCGGGAAACGATCACCACGACAAGGACGTGGGCCGTAACCAAAGCGTCTAGGCTCAAAACGGTTCTCTCGTGGACCAAGACCATATGAGCGATGGTTAGGTCCATGAGTGAATTGAGTCAAAGCACGAGAAAAAGTGCGAGGTGAAGCATGACAGTAAAAGTGAGGCGGGACATGAGAATAAGAACGAGGCAGAAAATTAATGAACTCATGACGATATGAGTCTCTAGCATACTCAACACGCCTCCTCTCAATTCTCTTCCACCAAAAGCAAAACTCATCTAAGTGACCAGTACAGCCACAAAATATGCAAACAAAAGCTTCCACTCTCAGCTTAGGGATTTCCTTCCTTGCTTCTCTCTTTGGGTTGAAGGATGGCTTCGGATTGGATGGGTAATGGGCTTTGATTGGTTCGAGTGCTTTCTCTTCTTTATGGTAGCTGGAGCTAGTAACAAACTTAGGAGCACTCTTTTCACCTTTCTTCTCACATCTCTTAAACCCAACATCCAATCTGTATGTGGATTTGGTTGCACTCTACTCAACCCGGCTCAAATCCGCAATCATTTTCTCACTCAAAGCAGTTTTCTCAATATGTGCAGTCAAATAGGCAACCTCCTGCTGAAGCTCGATGTTCTCTTTGGTAGCATGGAAAAGCTTACCCTTGAGAGAGACACATGCTTCACAAGGAGGGGACAAGACTGTGTAGCTAGAAGAACGATCAAGTTTGTGCTTAAGATCTTTAATCTCAATGGCAACAGCCTCTAAATTAGATCTAAGCAACAGATAACTAGTGCAGGCACCCAAAAGTTAAGTGTGGAACGAGGTTTGAGCTCTCTGAGTTTCAATCTGGCACTATCAAGCAAACCAGCAACATGCGAGTGAATGAGCCACATATCCACATAGTTAACCATGATCATAGTACATCTATCACATGGCTTGACACTCATATCATTGTGCACGGATCGAAGAGAAGCAATCTCAAAAAAGAACTCTCAAGCTCAAGATTCAACTTTTTGTTCTCGCGAAAAACCTAACCAAGCAACTTATCTTGGTTGCAAAGGGCATTCTCAAGTTTGATGACTCATAAAGAAAGACCCTAGGGAGATGAGCCATCACTTACATCGGAGTCGGAGTCAGAGTCAGAGTCAGAGATGTGCCGCGATGACTTGCCCATGAGGCAAAGGCCAGTGAAGTCGCCTATCTTGCGCTTGGGCCTCTCATCCTCCTCGAAGATGAATCATCTTTTGGAACTTCTTCTTCTTGTCTACGAAGCGGTACTTCTTCTTTTCATCGCCCTTGCTGTAGTTATTCCGCTTGGTGTAGTTGTGCTTGTTGGAGGAGGAGTCGAGCTTCTTCCTCTTAGGGTAGTTGGCGATGAAGTGGGTGGTGTCACCACACTCGAAATAGCCCCTAGGAGATCTCCTCTCCTTGCAGAACCTGTGCAAGGCTTGGAACTTTCTCGCCAGCAGGGTGATCTCATCGTCGGGGATGCTCTCGTACTGCTCATCAGAAGCTGCACACAAGGAAGACAAAGCAAACTCGAAAGTAGATGAGTCAGTAGTGTTGGTGGGGTTAGCCACATGGCCACCAACACGAGCACCAGTAATCAAGGCCTTATAAGAGAAGGAAGCATCATGATTAGGATGACCTTTCCTAGGCAATTCATGAGATTTTAATTTGCTAAACAATTCTTTAGTGTCTAGGGTCGCAAAATCAACGGACTCCTCTGAGGCAGTGATCTTCATGCCCCAAACAGAATCATCAAGAGCATACAACAATTTTTTAGCATGTTCATTATCAGAATAAGCAAGAGGACCACATGAACGTAAACTGCTAACAATAGACTCAAAGCGAGCAAAGCAATCATCAAGGGACTCTCCAGGTTTCTGAGAGAAGGTCTGGTACTATCTGTTATAGGTATCTCTATGTGAAGACTTAATCTCAGAAGAGCCCTCATATGTGTTGCACAACTTAAGCCAAACACCGTGAGCCGACTCTAGGTGAGCTACCCTATCATACACAGTCCTACCTAGAGTTGTAATAATGAGATTAAGGACCTTGTAGTTGTTTTTATACCTTTGCAGCTCACCTTGGGTCGCGTGGTCGAGTGAATCGGGGATTACATACGCCTCTTGGATGATCTCCCAAATGGCGTAACCCTGGCTTAGAAGATAGTTGTGAGTTCGGTTTTTCCAGTAACCGAAATCCTCGCCATTGAAGACCACAAGCTTAACAACACATTTCTCCATATCGCCTTCGGGTCACAAAGCCTGTTAAAGCCAACAAGTGATCAAACCGGCTCTGATACCAATTGAAGGACTGGAGAAGGCGACCAGAGGGGGTGAATGAGAGCCAATCAAAATTTCTCACAGGAACTTGGTCTATATCCCAAACCAAACCCGATGCCCCTCTCTTCTAACTTGGCTAAGACCACATAGCTATAGACAAGCTATCGGCCCTCAGAACTAGGCTAGGAACCACAATGGAAACACAAAACAGTTCTAGCAAGACCACGTCCGAGATCGACGACAAAAATTGGATCGAAGAATAGTTTATGTCCTCATAGGCATTTCACCGAACACCTGGTGGGCGCATTCGGGAAATCACCGCGGGAGAGAAATTCATACCATGAAACCTCAAGTCTTTAGATCTGGTGACTCAAGAGCTATACCGGGATTTCACCCGCAACGATACACACAAGAATTCCACAGAAAATTCACAACTTGGACAGACATCAAAAATTGCAGTGCATGAAACTCGAAGCAACTCACAGACTGTCATGGCCTTGGGTGGCCACCGCTCCAGCAGAGCTCATCACGAGGGAAAATGACTACGGCGCACGGATTGATGCTACCCCGAGCAGCGACAACAAAGCAAAGTCGCACCCCAAGAAGAAGAACTGAGCGGAGAACTCAAGGCCCCTCACCGGTGGGCGCTGGCACGCAGGCAAGAAGGCAGCCCGACCGGCAGACACTGGGGCGGAGAAACACAGAAGGAACCGATGATCCCTTGCAGAGCGCTCTGAGAGAATTAGCCGATGTGGAATCAGCCGGATGACGCACTCCCGCTCGTAGGAAGTCACCAGCGATAAACGCTTGAACGGGCCAAGAAAAGGGGCAGCGCCCTGGCGGCAGACATCGGGACTCAGTCCCAGCGCAACGGTGAAGAATGATTTGGAGAGGAACAAGACCACGGCGCTCAGACTCGGTGCTGGAAATGGAGACCACTACAGCGAGAGCTAAGCAAGACTGAGCAACAAGAATCGATCTAGGAAGAACTCAAAATGGGGAATGAAACTGACGGCCCACACAAAATAGATCGAGAAGAACGAATCAAGCACAACAAAAATCAGAAAATTTTCTCTATAAAAATGAACATGATTCACACAACCACAGAGGTCACCGCCCTCCCTCCCTCATTTGATTAAAATAAAAATTGGTTCTTGGCTCACTTCTATTCTAGACACTATGAGAATGAAATTTTGGGAACTATCGAGGAACCCCATCCACTCTAGGGTCCTATATATAGGCCCAAGCAAAAGGCTAAATGACTACCATACCCCTAGGCCCTAATACATTGAAAATAGTAAAGGTAGGGTACCAGGGCCCGACACAGCCCATCATATCGACCCGTTCGTCTTCAACTTACTTTTGACGCAACCTCTATGATGGTGCCACGTGCACCACCCACCGTTGCGTCTCCACCAGTCTTTAGGCCAGACTGGGGAACCCTAGCCGGACTTGCTTCCACGTGAAGCAAGCCACTAGATCTCGACATGTGTCCCACGTTGACCTCCCTCCGTCGGTTTTGTGGCGCAACCGACAAACCGAAGCCCACTTGGTTTTGAGGCCCAAACCAAGAAACTGTCGCGGTGATTTTAAGGCCCAAATCACCAAACCAGAGCTACCGGTTTTGAGACCCAAACCGGTAAACCCTCCACCACCTTGGTTTTGAGGCTCAACCAAGAAACCGACCGCTGGTTTTGAGGCCAAACAGGGAGAAACCATCGCCACCAGTTTTGAGGCCAAACCGGAGAAAACCGTCGCAGCAGGTTTTGAGGCCAAACCGCCAAAAACCGTCGCAGCAGGTTTTGAGGCCAAACTGCTAGAAACCATCGCATCAGGTTTTGAGGCCAAACCACCAGAAACCATCGCCACCGGTTTTGAGGTCAAACCGATGAAAACCGTCCGAGTGGTTTTGAGGCCAAACCACTCACAAATCGTCGCCATCGATTTTGAGGCCCAAACCGATGAGGAATCGTCCCAGTGGTTTTGAGGCCAAACCACTGACAAACTGTCAACCCTGGTTTTAAGGCTCAACAAAGAAACCCGCGCTCCTAGTCTCCACATGCCAGGTGCAAAACGCACACGGCGTCACCCGACCTCTCGACCTCCCGGCCACTGAGTATCCGACCTGTGCGATCATTTTCGATCCTCTGCACCAGGTCTCCTACTCCTGCCACGGTCCTCATCGCTGCACGCCATGCCGCACCTGCCACCTGTACACCACGAGACAAGCAAACACGATTCTCCAAACGAAACAAAGATAAAAGAAAAATAAAATAAAACTATCCCGAATTTGAATTCAAACCTCGCCAAGTTAATGACTCATCACAATCAAACCAAGGAACTGACCACTTGATTTCTCAGAAGGATTGAAGCTGAAAGGATTCTTGAGTTATGACTTTGAATTAGAATCAATTTTTAAGTTTTTCTTGGTTTTCATGATTTGCTTCTTGATGCAATATAAATGTATGATGACATGCAACATGTCGGTCCTATACGTTCCTCACCAAAGGAAAAAGCTCATCAAATCTATAATGCATACGCATAGTCAGTGACAGTTGCACTCATCCCCATAGACAATTTTAACGAATCTAGCTTACGCATTCATGGTTAGCGTACCAACAGAAGAGCACAATATACATATGCATGCATCACTACTTATCCTCCAAGTGGCACCCACGCATTTAACACTATGTGGACAGCGCTGCATATGTTACAAGAACGTATTCACGTTTTGTGGAAGTGAGCACAAGACATTCCTAGATCTCTGCACGCTCTAGGTGCGCGGTCGTGACTCATCACACAATAGACACGTAGCCCCTACCGCATGACAGGGACTATCCTCAAGCAAACATCGTTTTGAGGGGACGTGTCCGGGATTTACATCATCCGACGGAGAATACTTATCTTCTTACCTTGACATGAGTGCGTCGTTATAGAAAGTAAATTCATGTTAGCTTGTCACATGTTAAGGCTACTATAGTCCTTATACGGGCATCTAAGCATATCCTCACCGTGATTTTTGAAAATAGGACCGTATGCGATGTATTATACCCATAATTCTCTGATACCAGCTATGACATCCCACTCTTAAGTAAGGATGTTCAGTCCTAACCAGGATCATTACGACGTGCCAATACCGAAGTAATGACTCATAATACATCACATATAAGAATTAAACATATGAAATACTCTGAAAGTTAAACTTTATTACCATTTAAGTCTCGAATTCGATTACAGAGTTTGACCGGAAGATAGAGAATAAAAATGATTTACAAAAGCGAAAACACTCGATGATCAAGAACGACATCTTGCCCTAGAGATGCTGACATCAGAAATAGCTCATGTCAGGAGGAAGAGAACACACCACACGTGGAGACGAGAAGCGCGGGTTTCTTGATTGAGCCTCAAAATCAAGGTCGATGGTTTATCAGTGGTTTGGGCTCAAACCCACTGGGACGGTTTTCTCTGGTTTAGCCTCAAAACCGGTTCTGACGGTTTCTTGGTTTGGACCTCAAAACCAAGCATGCTTCGGTTTATCGGTTGCGTCATAAAACCGATGGAGGAAGGATGACGTGGGACACGCGTTGAGATTTGACGACTTGCTTCACCTGGAAGCAAGTCGCACTAGGGTTTTTCAGTCTGTCCTAAGACTGACGGATGCACGATGGCTGGTGGTGCACGTGGCATCATTACGGAGGTCGTGTGGAGTTCAAGTCGAAGACAGATGAGTTGATGTGATGAATTGCATCGAACCCTGCTACCCTTATTTTATCGTTTTTATTGTATTAGTCCCTAGGAACGTGTTAGTCTTTTAATCTTTTGCTTGGACCTATAAATATGACCCTAGAGTGATGTAGCTCATTATCATTTCTCTAGTTTTATTTCATATTTTCTAGATTAGGAGTAAGCCGAGAACTATTTTCAAATCCAATAAATTAAATGAGGGAGAAGACGGTAAACTCCGTGGTTGTATGTGCATCTTATCTTAGTTTTTATGTAGGAAAATTGTCTAATTTTTCATTCTTGTTTCATCACTGTTTTGTGCTGTTCTCACGTTTTTATGCAGTGAAAATTCAATCTCAGTTGTTGAGCGTGGTTCCTATATGCTGAGAGATTTATTTCCCGTTTATGTTGGAGTAGGTCCGGTCCTTGTTTTCCTTTTTCCGTACTGCTGGATCTGGCGTCATTTTCTTCGGCTTGTGGAGCTCCTGCACAAGCAGAGTTTTTGTTCCTTGCCTGCGCGAGCACTCCTCTGTGCGCAGATTTTATTCTACCGCCGGGATTTTTTGGTCTACAGTGGATCTCAGTGCTGGTCATCGCCGAGATTCAATTTTTCGTGTGCTCGCTGCTCTGATCGGATTCCGTCTCGCGATTTCGTTTTGCCGTTCCCCGGTCCGCTCAGCGCGCACTGATCCCGCGCCCCGATTCTACTTGCCGCTCGAGAGTCTGGTTCTAGGGTTTTTGGCCATTCCCGCTCGGTGTGCGCACCGGGCCCTGCTCGTCTCGAGATTTAGGTTGCCGCCTGGTCAGTCAGTTCGGATCCCGCAGCAGCGCCGGTCAGTGCACTCATCGCTCGCGAGTTTTTCTGCTTGCTTTTCTCTCTGCGTTACCCATTTTCGGATACCGCCGCCAGGTCTTCGATTTGTACCGCCCGGTTTTGGCTCGGTTCCATTTTTTGCGTGAAGCTCGCGTTGCCCTGTCGCCCGGCTCGATTCAGGCATGCCAGCGACAGCTGCGCTGCCTTGCCATGCGATTTTCGTTCGCCACCGGGTTTTGACTGTCTCCTTGAAAGTTCTTCGTCTTCCATGTATTTCAGGGTTGGAGGTGAAAGTTGGTATCGTATCTAAGTTAGCGGACTAAAATAATTGAGTTTTTTAGTGTTTGTTGTATCTTTGTGATAGTTTTTTCGTCATACTCGTAAGATGTTTAATAAAAAAGCGTAAAGAGGACAAGCGCACACACATCACTGTCGCTTGTTTTCCGCGCGCTGCTGGGATTCCTCCGCATTCGTTTCTTAATTACCCTACTAATTAGCAGCAACGTAATGATCTCATCTGATGAAAAATACTAGAATAATAATGCGCGCTTGTCGCTCACCTGCTGTCGCGAACTGATCCGCTGTCGGTGCGGAAGCAGCCGGGTAGTGGCTTCGTCCTCTCGGCGCGTGCACGCCGCCGCCCATTGCCGCCGGCGGGTTGTCGTCGTCGCCGCCCGCGACGACGTGGGCCAGCGCCGACACCATCGTGGACATCTCCAGCGCCTGGTACTGCCCGGACAGAACCGGCGGGCTCGCCGCCGCGGCGCCGCCGTCATCCTCCTCCACCGGCTTCCACCACCAGCCTCCCGACATCTCTATCTCTCTCTCTCTCTCACACACACACACACACGCACGCGCGGTCTGCGCAATGGAATGCAAGCTCAGGCAAAAGCGCGCGCAGACTTTGAATAGACGATCGACGACGGCGGCGAACGGTGCTTCAAAAGCACACGTCGTCGATCTGTTCGTGGCACGAGGCGGACTAATAACAACTGGCTACATATATATAGGTAGACGGGTGGCGGACGATATGCAGATGAACTCATCATCAGGTGCAGAGATCGTGTATACTGCTAGCTACGAGGCCAAGGAGAGAACATGTGCTCGACGCGCCGCCGGAAAAAAAAGGTGGGGTTCAGATTGGACCCAGTCTCCCGCGCTGCCTGATGAGAAAAGGCTGCCGCTCTGTCTGTCGTCGATCGGACGATCTCGGTTGAACCCCGGCCTCCCTATACGACTCTAAGCAAAAGACCGCATTTGATTGTTGACCTAATTAATTAGGTAAACTGGGCGATCAAGTTTTGGCGGGTTCGGTTAGTAGGTAGTAGATCGTGTAACCTGGCTGCTTGCAAGCGTGTAGCACACTCCTGAGCCGTCAACTTGCATTTTGCCGACATGCATTATGTGGTCGTCCCAGTCAACCCGGCCGGGGTCAAATCAGGTGCTCTACCGCAGTCTATCCGTTCCTAATTACGTCAACCTTATTTGCATTGGACGCAGCTAGCTAGTGTACAAATACAGGTAATACTCTTGTCCAGGGCGCGCGAACACACGTCCCGACTCCCGTGAACTGTGTGCTTCGTTCCCTACGAAATCCCCAGCTTTCGAAAATAGGTCTTGTGCGTTGCAGTGTTAGTTACCACCACCGCGGATAAGTCGTCGTCTACAAAGCAACTTGCGTACGTGTGCTTAGCATTACGATGGTCAAGTGCGATCGATTATACAGAGCAGGGACCGGGATGAGGACCACGCGGGTCGGCTCGACGACTGAATGGGGCATCTAGAAACAGAGTGGCGAGCAATTGAAGTGCTAACTGCCATGCATCTCTCCATCAGCTCGCTATTGCGAGGACGATGTGAGCGACTTGGTTCTGATAGAAATTTTACCTGGGCCCTACTTCCCTCAACAGAGACGCTCCCTCATGTAGACCACAGCTAGTGTGCGGTCAACAGACGCAGGCACACTTTTTTTAATACCCTTTATCAAGTGTGTACTGTAGACCACAGCGGCACTCTGACTATATAAAAAAGGTAAAGTGGGGAATACCAAAAGAGAAACGCGTGTGCGCTCTGACTGACGTCCAGGGTAACCCAACAACAGACACGCCGGACCAAGCACAAACAACGAACAAATATTTCTTTCTTCAGAATAAATTAGTAAGCACGCCTTGGAATCGATACAAACACCCTCGAATTCCCGTGTTCCAAATTACGCACCTTGATGTCGAGTACAGTAGGTCTCTGCAAACACAGATATACAAATGCAGTGATGTTGCATCTGGTCGATCGGTGGACTGGTCGAATAACGCTGCAAAGTGCGTGTGGGGATTGGAATCGGGAAATCTGGTCGAGGAGGCCAAGCTTCTTGGCTCGACGAGAGTTCTTCCACAACCATGAGGCGTGCACGCAAATTAAGCACAGTCAGCTATTGATGATCAAATTTAGTGAGTCTAAAAAAATGGGACTATCCGGTTCTTTATTTTAGACTGTTTGATTTTGACAGTTCTCATAACAGGAACATGAAAGAAGTTAAAATTGAAGATTTAAAGATCTAACCTGTTTTGAGGTATACAAAAATAATCAAGGAGCCCAAATAGAATAAATCTAAGCTAAAAGCCGGAGTCGTCAAAACCGGACTGCCCAGTTTTGGATACCGGAGTATCCGGTTTTCTCAGAACAGATAGAGTCCGAGTAGGGTTTGACATTTAGTTTATTTAGCAAAGATTTGGTCGTATTCGACTTAAAGAGTTATGTCCTGCTGCCTATATAAGTATAGGTCACAACCGATTGTAATCCAACGCCAACACAATAAATCGAATTTACTTTTATTCATACTTTTGTCCTAGTTTTTAGTTTCCTTTTCTTTTTTATCGATTAGATCTACTAATCGCCGCCACAACTCGTTGAGTTGTCATGGTTCAAGCTTCTCCACCGTCCAGACATCGCTTGGCCGGAGGAAGAGCTCCTCATCGCAGCCCGACGATGCCCCTGACTGTCACCGGTCTCGACAAAATCAGACTATCCGATTCTTGAAATCAGGCTGTCCGGTTTCTCCTGTTTTGAACAGGGGTTTCCGGCTCTTGTCTGATTCATGTGGCAACACATTTTGACGACTCCGCTAGGGACTCGACTATTTCAAGCACGTCAAGTATGAAGGGTGGAAACTCTGACAACAACGGATCCGACCTCGATAAGGGCAACATCCTCAAGCCCACCTTCGACACCTTGACGGAGGAGAGTCACAAGGCATTCAAAGCTTACTGCACCAATCTCGAAGAGTTCTTCCTCTCGCGTTGCGAAGTGACGCGGCAGGGGACTGTTCTCCGGGATATTACACCGATCGTCTTCAATAAGCCTGAGGTAGGGCCTGACCCATCACTCTCTCACAATGATATTCAAGCTATGATCAATTCTGCGTTAGAGAGGCAAGCAAAGGGTACCGATGAACTGCTGCGTAGGTTGATATAAGAGCGGGACGGAAAGAAATTTGATGCTACTAGTATTAATCATTCTTCTTCTACTTGAGCTGATAGTTTTACTCAAACTAATCCACATACAAATAGTGCATCGATGGGCGGCACTTCCATGCCCAACCCCTCAGCCCAGCTGGTGAACCACTTCCACAGCTGAACCACCATCGAGGGTTCGACTACTAATTTTGGGGTGTCGCAACAAACTACGACCAACATGTTTGGATAAAGGTATACACAAACCGCACCTAGTTTCTCTATGCCAAACTTTACCTCGGTCGTGTATACCCCTGTGGGTAATGGCTGAGCATACACGCACGCTAGCGGCAATTACCAAGCCCTGTATACCACCATAGCTTACATCGATCCCATCCTATTACCCGGTAGCTCGTTAGGCTTCTTACCCAACCACGCCTACTAAAACACGCCACCATTTAATGCCTATGGCCAACCGAAAGCCGACGGCTTTGGTTATGAAACTCCAACTCAATTTCCCTTTAGGCCGCAGCCGATTGACATGACGTCCGCTCGAGCTACGATCGATCCTGGCGTGGATCATAGTAACCTAACCCACCAATTGACTACCATCTTGCTTGAGTCCTTTAACATAGAATCTAAAGGCCGATGACGCGTCTACCAAAAACCATACCCCGATTACTACGACCAGCTCCCCTACCCTAGAGTCTATAGAGTCATTGAGTTTTCTAAGTTTAGTGGGGAGTATGGTAAAACAACATTAGAGCATGTTGGCCAATTTATTTTATAGTGTGGTGAGGCTAGTGCTAACGACGCATTGAAATTGAGAATGCTTCCTTTATCGTTGTCTGATACTGCTTTTAGTTTGTTTACTTCTCTTGCTCCTAATTCTATATTTACTTGGGCTCAATTAGAACAAAAATTTCATGAATACTTTTATTCTGGCAATACCAAGCTTAGATTGTCACATCTTACCGCCATTAAATAAAAGCATAATGAGCCTGCCGCCGATTATATTAGGAGATTTAGAGATACTAAGAATCAGTGCTTTAATTTAAATATTTCCAATAAAGATCTTATTAATTTGGCTTATTCAAGATTGACAGCGCACCTGAAAGAGAAATTAGAGAGTCATGTCTTTTCTAATGTTAGCCAGGTTTTGCAACAGGCTCTGGATTGCGAAAGCCGAGTCAAAGAGTCTAGAAGCTTTCCTAGGAGTAGTGAAAAGCCTAGAAATGAGCGTCACGTTAATATGGTCAAATATAGTAGCGAGTCGTCGGACGACGAAGAGGCTGACATGTGTGTAGCCGAATAGAGTTGGAGGTCTAAATCTAAACCATTCGTGTGCTCTAGCATAAAGCCGGCTTTTAAAAGCCGACAAGATGAGATGCGCTACACTTTTGACGTCGCTAAGTATGATAGGATTTTTGATTACTTGCTACAAGAAAAACAAATCAAATTGTCAAGTGGTCATGTCATACCATCACCGAAACAGCTCAAAAAGCATACGTATTGTAAATGGCATAATTCTTATTCTAATGCTACTAATGATTGCAATGTTTTCCGTCGATAGGTTCAATCAGCCAAAAACAAAGGACGATTGAAATTTACAGAAAGTCCCCAAATGAAGTTCGACAAGGACCCATTCCCGACAAATATGAATATGGTCAAGCTTGATGGGAAGAAGATCCTGGTTTAGCCATCTGAGGCCAACTCGACCAAGGGCAAGGAAGTCATCATAGGAGAAGAACGACCACTGAGGATGATTAAGCTGAAAAGTCTAAAAGATGGCCAATGGTAGAAAAACGAGGGGACCACGCCACAGTGGCGCCCCAAGGCCACCTTCAATATCCTCATGGCCAAGTACAAGGAAGGCAGGGCCGACATTTGGGGTCACAAAAATCGGACCATCCGGAATACTAAACCAGACAGTCCAATTTCCTTGAGTCAGTGCAGTACCTCTACAGCTGGGAGCTCATCCGACAAACAATCTCAAACTCCACCGCGTTGAAATTCAGAAGGTCGGGATAATCATTAGCCAGATTATCATCCGACACCTTACTTTTCAGTCGGGCCACCAATGCTTGGGTCGTGGGGGACCTCCGTCAATGATGTATCTACCTTGTCCTCCTTGGGTGGGGTGGTATGGACCATGGGCACCGCCGCCAATGCATTTCCACCCGGGATGGTCAGGACCTGCTAAGGGTTTTGGCTACAGAGGCTACTACGTAGGAGATGGATATTACAGATACGTCAACCACTAGCAGGACATGAGGACCATTGTCACACCCAAAAATTCCAAATTTTGGAATGTGACTAAAGTTCACTAAATTTTAAAACTTTATATCAATAGGATAAAATTATTTTCTAGAATTTAGAAGGGATTCAAATTTATTTAG
>VSTD030001547.1:0-12979 GCA_008808055.3 Sporobolus alterniflorus | reverse complement strand
GACAATAACTTTATCCGAACGGCCATTTGATGCGCCTTTCTCCTCTGATTTTTACTGAATACTGATGAGTTCAACGTCTCTACTCATCTTTCTTATTTAACTCTGTTGTCATTGTTTTGCTTCCGAAAGGATCGTCAGCTAAGATAACTATGAAAAATCCTAGAGTGAACACATAAAATAGTTTCTTAAAATATTTTATTTCTTAACCTATGTAAGACTCATGATCAAGGACATTTTTTCATTGTGTCTGGAGGAGTTAAGAGCATTCTTTTATAAGCAAGCTTGTCTCATGCATTTTATCGAGTATCTGGTGAGCCGAGATTGGGGATGCTTGGATTTGTAGCTCATCAGAGATGTTTCACGTCGGGCGACAGTACATGCACGCGCGGGAGACTTGCATTGTTGTGGATTGAGCTTGATGTTATGCACGAATCCCTCCATACGCACGGGCGCGGTACGCCAGGCTTCTCAGCTCAAGAGCGAGCGAATCACGCTTCCAAGAAGACAGAACATTTGACTACCATAGCATCGGCATTGTGTTGTGCGATTGCAGGTCCTACCTATAGCATGTGGGCGGAGTTGGACCCTGGAGCAGGTGGTGTTTCTAGCACGAGTTTAGTGCAGAATTTTCTTGCACAAGCTAATGTTTCCATAACAGAACCGTATGGATCTGCTGCCATCGCCGTGTGTACCTATGGATGTAACGAGCTAATTTCGTCAGTTTGACCTTCTTAATAGGTTTTTTTACAGTTTTGAAACAGTGTTCTTAAATCCCTGGGGATGGTTGCCGGCACAAACACAAAACATGGCCCAGAAGATGCCTATGAGTTTACAGTGAAATTAAGATTCCTTGTTCCAAACTGTGCGTGAACATCTACCGCACTTATGCTGCTTTGCATTGCTCACGACTGAACTTCCATCACTTACAACGGTGGCACAATGATTCCAGTTACTGCTAAGGGCATCTCCAACAGCCTAAGTAAATGAGGTGATTTGACTAGTATTAAATAATCCACCCATCCAACAGTCTCACCAAATGGGTTGCCAAAATAGTCTCCTCAACCTAGAGTTTTCGCTCACCAGGTTTGACAGTGAAGTCGCTCGCCAATCCTCTACCTCCCGCGTGATACCAATCCTCTACCTCCTGCGTGATACCGTCCCATTGCTGCGACTGCATCCAAGATTTCCTCTCATTCCCACGTGATTTGATCCTCGTTCCCACAATAGCATCTGGAGTCTAGCTCACGTTTTCCTGTGCACCTGGATAAATAGTGTTGGCCACCCAAATCCCCCACTTCCTCCCGGGTCCCTTTTTGCACCTCTCCTCTTTCTTAAAGACTTTCTCGGTATATGTTTATTTCTTCTTTGCCACAAAGAACTCAATTGCTTCCACACTTGAGTGTTGTCATAATTTCTGCTTCAATCACAGCATGTCAAAGGAGATGTTGGGGATTTGGGTGGCCAACACTATTTATCCAAGCGCCGCCATGTGGGAAAACGTGAGATGGACTCTAAATGCTATCGTGGGAACGGGGATGAAATCATATGGGAAGGAGATGAAATCCTAGATGTAGTCACGGGAACAGGACGAAATGGCACAGGAGGTAGAGGATTGGCGAGCGACCTCGCTGCACAAACTTGGCGAGCGAAAACTCCGGGTTGGGGAGGAGGCTATTTTGGCCACCGGTTTGGCAAGACTGTTGGAGAGGAGGATTAGCTAATCTTGTAACACCCCCAAACAAACAACATGTTTGCAGACGTTACCACCCTACAAGACAATACTAAAACAAAGACAATAGGGATATAGCCATAAAACTTAAAAAACCGAGTAAGTGAAAGCAATTGCCAATATTTAATTTAAATCAATCAAGTGCATCAAAAACTCTAAAAGTAACTATTATTTTTATTACAACACAAGTGTTTGACAAGTATCTCAATTAAGACAGTGCACACATGTCTCTAATCTCATCCCACACTCATGATCTTCAGCTCAAATACATGAAGGGGGAAAATAAAACATATGAGGTTTATAAAAAACCTCAACAAGCAAATTAGTTTAACAAGTTATTTAAATCACAGTTGATTAAGCAATAATTTAAACATACAAGATTGCAAATAAACAATATAATAGTAGATACCTTCATAGATAGAACAACCTACATATAACAATATATATCTCCCTTCATAATTCATATGTAATGATGCAATGATATGAGATACAATGCATATCTTTACTTCTACCCCCAAATCCAATAAAAGAAAGTGAGGGTTGCAACCATGTTGTTCAATTCAACATGCGTTGTTATATCGGTACTTACCGCACCAACATCAAGTTATAGTGTCTTCTTATACATACAAAAGGAGGGTGCAAATAATGCAATGCATAAATTTTATAAGCTTCAAACTTTAATATAAAAAGAAATACCACAATAGATGATAAAGTATACTCTAAGATAAGTAAAGTAAACTTTATTTATCAAGTTATTTGGCTCATGTGAATTCTGAAATTAAGTGGAGGTAATTCAAATAACAAGTAAAAGTGTGTAGATCACGACGCTACATTTATTTGCCTTCTCTAATTATCAAGCCATAAAGTTAACAATGATCCGAAGGAGCACCACCTGACCATGAGTAATTCTCAACATCAAAACAATCATATACATGAACAATCAACAAATAAAACGATCATACACTCCTACCCAACGACAGGCAAAAACAGCCCACACCACCCAAACAGTAGCAGCACTGTTACTTCTCATTTTTATAACTTTAATTCCACCATAATAATCATAGCAAACAAATATTCTACAAACATCTAGATTGAATGAGCTACAACTTTGGTATTCAAAAGATAATTAAATTTTGGAATCTACTACTTCTAAAACAGTTCACAAGGTGACTCTGTTTTCTGTCCTCAAATTGCAATACAGCAGACTTAAAAAATTCACAACTCACAAAATACTCAACAAAAGAAGGTGAGTAAATATTGGTTAGAATGGTATTGAGATACGCTACAACGTTTGGTTGATAACCCTACTCATATTCGGCTTCTAAGGTTCCTTAAAATGGACTTGAACAGATTCTGCACTGAACCAACGATTCTGACAATCGAAACTGATAGCAATCTTCAAAAATTCATAACTCCCAGAATACTCATTGGAAAAAAATGAATCAAAACTCATTGGAAAGGTATTGAAAAAATCCACAACTTTCGTGTTGGAGGCCTACACAGATTCTGCGTCAATGTTTTCCTTAAAATGATCTGGAATAGGTTCTGCACCAACAATGAAACTGACAACAGACAGATAGCAGCTTCAAAAATTCATAACTCGCAGAATATCCAACCAAAATCCGTGAATAAATACTCTCTAGAAAGGTATTGAAAAGATCTACAATGTTTGTTTTGGTGGAATACTCAAATTCGGTCCCTAAAACACTCAAAATGTAATCGATCTGCTGCTGCATGATGTTTCAATACTGCAACAAGGATTTGGGAAGATGGCAACAATTCACCTAACAACAGACCCAAAAATTGAATCAATATGACAGAGGTAAAGGAAGTTAACTAGGTTAATCACCTGAGGAAGGACTGTGATGTTTTCCTACCCTTCTTCCCCCTTCCTCCTCTCTTCTCCAGATTGTCCACAAAACTATAGCAGTATGTAATCTACAGCAGGGACATGCTTAGGTAATGAGCACAACACCTTCTGAATTTTCCATCTTGAAGCAATGACTGGGGAAAACCAATAGAAGCTGACCAGCCCATAGGAGTATGATGGGAGCAAAGAGCCAAAGGAAAAGAGATGGCGGCGCTCAGGGAAAAATGATTGGGGCTGGACCAGTATCCAAACAGGTTCTATGGAAAAAACCTAATTGTATCTAATGCCAAGATTAAACTACTCATTTGTAATTCATCTGACCTCCGAATCAAACATGTGAGTATCAAAATGGATGCATTTCGACGAGATCTTCGCATCCACGGTCTCTGTTCGTCCATCGGAGCAACGGTTCAAAAGTCAATTTTTGGTCATCTCTAGAGCCCCTTTCTAATCAAACTTAAATATAATTTAATTAATCTTTTTTGGTGTTACAAATCTTTACATACTACTTATTAATTTTTATCAAACCTGAACCCTTAGTACGTTCTTAATCCGTCGCGCTCTTATCCACCGTCGGATTGAGTTCGGACGTTTCAAATCTAGCCACAGATCTTCTCCCTCCCTCTCTAAAAAAAATTGGCGTCGACAGGTCGGTCCTTCAGCATTGTTTTATGCAGCTCTGTAAGCACACAAAATTATCAATGTAGCACTTCACCAGGAGTATTCTCCAGGTATCATATTTATTTAATCCTAAGGGAAGTAGTAACTCTATCATGCCTAAGACTTATACAGGGATAACCCTAGCAAATATTAATAACCTTAACAGAGGTTATGTTAAAAGAATTTAACTGACACATAGGGTTATCTAGGCTCTAAGTATAACATAAGGTTTCACCAAGTCGGGAGACTCGAGACGGGTACTAATTCCTTATGAATCTAATATAGTCTTGTCGATCACAACACGTTACCCAGGATTCCGATAGCAATCAATACATAGCCTACTCTTCTTTGCGACCCTAGGTGGAATGTACCACAACAAGGAATCCACACAATGGAGTACACTTGACTCTTCAAACCAGGTTTGGCCGGCTATTTACACCTCGGCGGGGTGGATTACAAAGCACTAACGAGACTGTAACTCCTACGGGTACCACAATAATGTGTGCAATGACGCAAACCTTCAAGGTCGGTATTAGTCCCGAACACCTCATGCGTAAGTAATTCTGAGAATCCCTCTACAGCATGTAAAAGAAAACCCTGACTTCTATCTCCCTATTATTGACTAAACCTAGCGAGAATAGTTGTACTTAGGTCAAACACATAACCAACAAAAAAATAACTACGCACAAGCGGGCCCAAGTGATAGTAACTATGCGCGTATCAAAGCTCAAGACAAGAGCTAAATAGAAATAAATATATTAAAGTACTAAAGTCTATAAAAGAAAGGTAAAGATATAAGAGATCACTGATCTCTGAATACTAATTCCAGAGCCTGAGCGATGCTCGACTCGACTCTAACTCCCGACGGGGCTACACCTATGCTACTACTAATGAAGCAGAGCCTTTACAAGTGGAAACCCTACAAAGTGGTGTGTGTGTGTGTTCCAAATGGTCATGATGGGGGGTATATAGGGTCCAAGGGTTGGTGCCACTGTCTTAGAAAGGCGGTTTAGTGGAGATGGGTGGCCGAGCAGCCACCACGTGGTCGGTCGGCCATGCAATGTGGAGGCACCGCCTCTTCTGCCTCGGATTCTCCCTTGCCGCCTCCTAGGGAGCATACCTGCCAAGTCTCGGGTTGGTTTGCACAAAAGTGGGATTGGTCGGCCACCCTGCTAGGCCCACCTGGCTGGGGCTTGGTCCTATGTGCTCCTCTCAGTCAGTGGAAGCCCTTGGTGACACCATTTTTGCCATTTAGTTGAATTTCCCCTTTGGTTTCTTGAAAATCTCCAAATTGCATTATGGGTTCCTGAAATCAAATAAACACTAAAACAGTGGAACTCAGTAAGTAGATAGGGTGTTATCATGATCATTTCTTCTGTATGCTCGACATGTTGACGTATGAAAATGATATTTTAAAACCACCAACAATCGTGTGTGTCATGGGAGCCATAGCCACTCCTCCCTGTTGTTGTCACCGCTGCCCGTGAGCCTCTCCTCTTCTTCTTCCTGGCTCCAGCACTGACCTGGGTAAACCCATCTGGTCAAATGTCTTCAGGAACAGGGTGTTAAGGGAAGTCACTCCATCAACAAGGACTCAGTTGGGCTTGATGTCCTTGATGATGGGGTTGATGATCAAAGGGTACCAATTCGGCTTTGAGATGAAGTCCGAGTTATCGCTTCGGTCGAAGGTAATGGGGACCTTAGACCACTTTAGGTACTCGGGGGTGGAAGGCCCTATTGCCATGACCTCCCGGAGTGTAAGCTTACACTTCCTCTTTGACTTATAGGAGTCGGTCTAGCCGAGGATGTAGTTAACTTCCTTGCGAGCTTCAGAGAAGCCGCCCTTCGGGTCTTCGGGCTTCTTGTCTTGATTGACCTTTTTGGCCGACTTGAGAATCTCGTCTGCAAAGCCTTGCAGACGATTGCAGTCCTGAGTCTTGTGTTTCCCTTGAGGATGAAAGATGCAACAAACCTTCGAACTCTCAACAAAAAAGTGCATTTTCAGCTTTTAGTAGATTAGACCCCATGTAAGCACTTAGCTATATCAACAAAAAGGATAAACCCTAGCTATGCTTTCCAAGAATATTTATATATTTACAACAAAAGATTGTCCTTCACATAAGGTTGCAGGTATGGATTCTTCAGAATCTTAGATGCCTACTCAATGATATATCTTCAGTATACACGTGAAAGAAATTGTATTATAAGGAAGATTTGAACTTGAAAGTTTCACAATTACTTACAGTAGGTCTATGCTTTGGACTCGTCCTTAATTAACATACTTTTGGTTAGGGTTTTCCTGTATTCAATAGTGACCTTTTGAGACGTATATAGTATGTGTAAACTCTTATAACGATATGGGAGAATAAAAAGGAAATATCATTTTATAAGTTGCTGCTATTAGTGCATATGGTAGCAAAAAGTACTTGTTTCTCAAGAAATTGTTCCCTTATGTAAAAGTAAAACACATGCCATGCGATGGAAGAAGGTTACCCAAGATCACATAGAAACATGAAAAGCATAACTATTCAACTTCCATAAAACCTACTCCATGTAGAGAAGCACGCTTACATATATAGACACCAAGTAGCAGGTAGGCAAGGAACCCATTGAAGACCGATTTATCTTGCTTATTAATCCAGCCACATCCTGCAAAAAACAGTGATCAGATAAGTCCAGCAAAAAAATATAACAATAGTAAATAGTGACATCATCACTAAAAAACACTGAGTATCACCATGTTTGCCTTGCAAAGTGGAAACAAAAGTGATCATTCTTTCCTATTGAGAAGATCAACTTGAGCATTATTTTTTCAGTCAAGATTTTCATTGATGAATTATTGTGGGAATAGAACAATATGAATTCTTAGAAGTTTTGTGGCAAGGAATTGAGTGTAGCTCAATTGAGGACATATGGGTGTACGCCTAGACTGCCAGAGAAGAATGTAAAAGTCATCCGAGAAATCAGAAAGTAGTCATAATCACTTTTTATTGTAAAAGTATCAAATTCAAGATTGGAAAATTTGCCTTATTGCAGTCAATAAACAATTTAACCAGCAGACATGCTATTTTACCAAACTAATACCATGTGTTTCATATCAAATGAAGTAGTAACATAGCAAATAAAGTTTATCAATGAAAAAATTGCACATAATATGACACTGGGCAGCCCGGTGCACGTAGCTCCTGCTTGCACAGGGTTTGGAGAAGGGTCCGACCACTTTGGATCTTATGTACGTAGCATTTTTCTTACATTTCTGCAAAGAGGTTATTTCCAAGATTTGAACCAATGACCTCATGGTCACAAGGCAACAACTTTACCGTTGCGACGGGGCTCCCCTTCACATAGTATGACACTATGCTTACAAATTAATACTATAATTGCCAACACTTCCAGAAGGTGATTTTAGCCTACATCATCTAGTTTCTTATGTCCCAATATGATGTACTCCTTACGTTTTTAAATTGTTGTTAGGACAACAATTCTAGTTCAAAAATAAATTAGATTTGTTGCCGTACCTACAATAATTTAAGAATAGATGGAGTATATTATTTTGCAGGTATATGAGAACATGTAAGGAATTCTTAGTTTTGTTTGCAGTCCTATTTGATGTAATGTAAAATAGAAAGAGGAATTTCCAACTCATATTGACAAAGGATATATACTTTTGGCTAATCAGTTTGCAAGAAATGAGGTCTCATCAAAACTCACAAAAACCTTGAAGGCGGGTCGATGAGCTGCCGTCTCATACATACAGCATCCTATGCAGATGAATACAAGTTAATTTAGAAAATTTAGTAAATAAGTAGTCATGTGAACATCTACAAGCACCTCTGGACTAGACAAAATGTAATACCAAGAGACCATATGTCCGATTTGAATCCATAGGGAATATCTGCAAGCAGCTCTGGGCACATGTAATTGGTACTGGCTGCAAGCAGAAATTTAGCTCATCTAATTTAGCTCTGGGCACATGGAATATATGCAAACACATGTATTTTAGCTCTGCATATGAAATATCTGCAAGCAGAAATATGTTGAAGCACTGCAAGTACATGTGCTCCAACATATTTCCGGCAACGCTCTGTCTGCCTTGCAAGCCGAATTTTCTTCAATGCATACCTTCAAGATAAGCATACTATCACCTAACTGAAAAGGGGGATGCCGTGTACAGTCCACACACTGATTTTTCTTACTTTTTTCTTCTCAATCTTGTGAATCACAAGGATGGCGGCATCGAACGCTCCATGGCCAATCTGCTCCATGATCTCGTACTGATCCATCCGTGACTCCATGAGCACCAATCCGTTACAGGACAGTGAAGGTTTATATCAGCAACCAGTAGAAGCTATATGACAATCTCTAAATGCCCAGACTGACCACAGATGATTTGAAACTAGTGTTTAATAGAGATAATGTCCGTCCTGACCTTGTAGATAGACTTATAATGTAAGTTAAATTTAGATTGCTCTCAATGACGAGCTGGATAGATAAGGATTATATCGGATTAGAATTAGAGTCAGATTAGAATCAGAGTCGGACTAGAATTATAGTTCAAATTAGAGATATATTCTCATGTAATCAGACATATATATAGAGAGCAATGCATATTGAAAAGCTACAATTTAGACAGCACCAAACCTAAGTTCCTTGGTTAGAAGTTTTGATCCTGAAGCCAACAAGTGGTACCAGAGCCTAGAAGCTAGCAGATCCAATCTCCCAAGAGCAAGCAAGCCATGATGGACAGCTCATCACTTTCTTCATCTGGGTCAGCGGCAGGCAAGACGCCACCAGGATCAGGTGAGAACAATGACAGCGGCGATTCCGGTCAGTGAGTTATGAGGGAAATTGGCGTCGGGCCAGCAAACTGGTCACTTCTCACCAAGATGAACTACACAGAGTGGGTGTTGATCATGAAGATAAAGCTGCAGGTGAGGAACCTCTGGGAGGCCATCGAGCCCGGAGATGTCACACTGCAGGAAGACTGAATGGTGTTGGACGCCATCACCAGTGCGGTGCAACAGGAGATGCTGGCATCGCTGGCGGTAAAGGATACCACCGCAGAGGCATGGGAGGCGGTCAGATCCTTGCGTATCAGCAATGAGGCTGTCCGAAACGCAAGGGCACAGTGGCTGAGGACAGAATTTGAGAGCATCTGTTTTAAGGAAGGTGAAACTGTCGACGATTTTCCCATGCATCTCGGCAGCCTTGTCACCGAGCTCGACACTCTCGAGGAGGTGATCAAGGAGCAGCAGGTTGTCCAGAAGCTACTGTGGGTCGTCCTGAAGCACCTCTCTCAGGTGACCGTCGCGATTGAAGTTACCCAAGACTTGTCGAAGCTGACGCTAGAAGATGCTGGCGGCAGGCTGCGGGCGGCAGAGGACCGCGCCATGGAGGATGATGTGTTGTCACCACCTCGTGTAGACAACAAGCTGCTTCTCACGAAGGAGCAATGGAAGGAGAAGATGAGCCAGCGTAGCAATGCTGGGCAGGGTTCGTCCGGTGGCGGCGAGCAGCGCCGACGCCTGCGCAACAGCGGGAAGAATGGAGCACATCGTGACGGCAATTGTCATAACTACGGGTGCACCAGCCATTGGGCCAGAGATTGCCGCCAGCCAAGGAAGGAGCGGGTAAATCTGACCCAAGCTGAGGATGACGATGAATCGGCGCTCCTGATGGCCATGGTCGAGGAGAGTCATGACACCGTGGAGCCGGCACCACCGTAGGTCATCGAGCCAGCATTGGAGCAACAATAGTTAGTCCACCTGGACGAGACCAAGGCTCAGGCATTCCTCAGCATGAGCTACAGCGACGATGATCACCTCGAGGGCTGGTACCTCGACACGAGCGCGATGAACCACATGATGGGCCGCGGCAACGTGTTCTCTGAGCTTGACCGGGTGGTGCAGGGTACCGTCAAGTTCAGAGATGACTCTGTCATCAACATCTGTGGCAAGGGCACCATCATCTTCTCCTGGCGCCACAGTGAGCACAAGGTCCTGACGGGCGTGTATTGGATCCCACGCTTGAAGAACTCAATCATTATCATTGGGCAGATGGACGAAGAAGGCGCGCACGTGCTGATTGAAGGCGGAGTCCTGTGGGTTTGGGATCGGCGGCATCGCCTCCTCACCCGGGTGCAGAGGACCGGGAATCGCATGTATTGGTTGGAGCTGCAGGTGGCCAGTCCACTCTGTCTCGCGGTGCATCAGGATGATGACGCTTGGCGCTGGCACGAACGACTCAGCCACGCAAATTTTGGGTCACTTGAAAAGATGGGTAGGCTGGAGATGGTGCGCGGGCTGCCACCGATCAGCCACGCCAAGCAATTTTGTGACACCTGCGTACTTACCAAGCATCGCCATGGAGTATTCCTGAAGCAAAGCAAGTATCGCGCGGACAAGGCACTGGAGCTTGTACACGGTGATCTCTACGGGCCGGTCAAGCCGATGACCCCCGGTGGACGGCGCTATTTCCTACTGCTCATCGACGATGCCACCTGCTATATGTGGGTTGTGCTCCTGACAGCCAAGTCGGAGGCATCGAATGTCATCAAGCGCATTCAGGCGGCGGCAGAAAAGGAATGCGGCCGTAAGCTCTGGGTGCTGAGGACTGACAACGGAGGGGAGTTCACGGCGGTCGAATTCACCACCTATTGTGCTGATGAGGGTATCACTCGACACTTTTCAGCACCATACACCCCGCAGCAGAACGGGGTGGTGGAGCGGCGAAATCAGACGGTGGTGGCGATGGCACGGGTGCTCCTAAAACAGCGGAGGATGCCGATGGAATTCTGGGGGGGGGAGGCCGTGGTCACCACGGTTTACCTACAGAACCGGCTCCTGACGAAGAGTCTCACTGATTGCACACCTTATGAGGCTTGGCATGGACGGAAGCCGGCAATGAACCATCTGCGCGTGTTCGGCTGTCGAGCATTTGTGAAGCAGCTTGGCCACGTCGACAAGCTCACCGACTGGAGTCGCATCGGGGTCTTCATCGGCTACGCCGAGGGTGCAAAGGTGTATCACATCCTTGATCCGGTGGCTCGGCAGGTGTGCACGGCGCGTGACGTCGTGTTTGATGAGGCGCATGGCTGGGACTGGACCGCAACCATGGGCGCGTCACTGGCGACAAATTTCAACATTGAATACATCTACGCTGGGGCATCAGGAGCGGCAGCGGCGGCTAGACCGGCATCGCCGCATGCCTCGAGTTCACCAACACCAAGTGTCAGGACGCCGGCTGCACCGCCCTCAACACCAGTCACCATGCTGAGTCCACAGTCAAGAGCAGTGTCAATTGCGGGCCCTGCAGCGCTGCCACTGGAGTTTGTGATGCCACTAAAAAATGATAAGGAGCGGCTGGATGCGGCACACGGGGAGTTACCTGTGCTCTACCGTGCCTACGACAACATTATTGACGCAGGGGAGCACGTGTCGGGACTGGCAGCGTGCAACCTCATTGAGGAGCTGAATTTGATGATCACGGGGGAGTCGTGCACCTTCAGTGAAGCAGAGCAGGACGCGGTGTGGCAAGCCACGATGCAGGAGGAGATTGACTCTATCAAGCGGAATCAAACCTGGGAGGTGGCAGACCTGTCTCAGGGTCATCGTGCTATCACTCTGAAATGGGTGTATAAGTTGAAGCGGAATGAGGCAGGGGAGATCATCAAGCATAAGGCCAGACTGGTCGCACATGGGTTCGTGCAGCAGGAAGGGATTGATTTTGACGAGGTCTTCGCTCCAGTTGCATGCATGGAGTCCGTGCGCCTCCTCCTCACGCTGGTGGCTCAGCAAGGGTGGCAAGTCTACCACATGGACGTGAAATCCATGTTCCTGAATGGGGACTTGAAGGAGGAAGTGTACGTCCACCAACCAGCAGGATTCATCGTCGCCGGCCAAGAAGGAAAGGTCCTGAGGTTAAGGAAGGTGTTGCACGGTCTGCGGCAAGCTCCGCAGGCATAGAATTCAAAGCTCGATGACACACTGAAGAAGATGGATTTCGTTCAAAGTGAGCACGAGCACGTGATGTATCCTACTTGTCGGGGTGTACGTGGACAATTTGGTGATCACTGGGTCATCCTTGGTAGCAGTGGAAGAGTTCAAGGAGGAGATGAAGAGGGCGTTCTTGATGAGCGACCTCAGATTGTTGTCCTTCTATCTTAGCATCGAGGTGCGCCAGGATGCAAGAGGCATCACATTGCGGCAGGTGCATTATGCCAAGAAGATCCTGGAGATGGCGGGCATGGCAGATTGCAAGGCTACAGCAACGTCGATGGAGGAGAGGCTCAGGCTGAGTCATGATAGCACGACAGAAGAAGTGGATGTGACATTGTACCGCCGCATTGTTAGGAGTTTGCGGTACCTCATCCACACCCGGCCAGACCTGACGTATGCCGTCGGGTACATGAGCCGGTTCCTTGAGCGGCCAACTAAGGAGCATCTTTAGGCCGTGAAGAAAAGCCTTCACTACATCACTGGGACGTTGCAGTACGGTCTGTGCTATGGGCAGCGGATAGGAATGACAAGGCTGGTGGGCTATTGCGACAGTGACCTCATCGGTGACATTGACATGAGGAAGAGCACCACAGATGCTATGTTCTTCCTCGGCAAAAGCTTGGTGAGCTGGTAGTCTCTCAAGCAACGGGTTGTAGCCCTGTCTTCATGCGAAGCAGAGTACATCGCCGCCACAACTGCCGCAACACAAGCTATTTGGATGGC
>VSTD030001546.1:0-12980 GCA_008808055.3 Sporobolus alterniflorus | reverse complement strand
TTCCTAAGTAGCCCTCTTTCTCCACAACAAAACTAAAAACAAACAATGAAAATGACTTGAATATTGTCAGAATACTACGGATACCAAGGATTAGCATACAGGAGGGGTGCCTGCTCTTGGGCCAAGCGAAAGAACATCACATTCATCTCTAAGTGGATCACTTTTCCTAATCGCATAACCAAAGCAAAGAAGAGCCATTGTTGTCTCCACTCACATGCAATAAAGTTGAAACAAAAGGCTCTCACGCGCACACACATGAAATTCTTTGATTTTCATTTCAAGATTGGAAAGTAAGGGTCGGTCTTCCGTTAGCCCTTCGCCCTAAGCCTCGCTCTAATCAATAAGGCGAAGAAGACCTAAGAGCTGGTTCCGAGAAAGAGACCTTTAGGTCAGCTTCCTAGGCAAGTTGCAGTTAATATACGAAAGAAATGGATTCGATTCTTGCGTAAGATTGACTGGAAAGTCTGTAATATCACATGACTATGCTTTGTCTGTAATATGATTATGCTTTCTCTGTCTGCCATCTAGTGGTAATTTCCCTATTCCTTACTAAAGGAGCGAGCTCTAGTTAGATACTTCTTTCTTTTTTTCCCGAGCAGTCTGTAAACCAACCGTCAATCTCCCACTTCACTTGTTGTGAAATAGATCAAGCCAAAACGAAGCATTGGCCCCGACCCCATTCTCGCTTAGATAAACTCCCTCTCCCTGCTGACTTGTTCTGAGATCGGGCGATGGGCCTAGAGCTGGTGGTGGTGAGTATGACTAATCGAGCTCCTCAATTGCCGAATTCTTGATTCGGTGGGAACCTTACCGCTGCGCGCCTTAACCATCGATTTATGTACATCAAGCAGATTAATAAGAAAGTACTTCTAACTACTTCCTCAGGCAAGAAAGTAACCCTGCGCTTTCTTCATCGAGCCTACCTTTGCGTAGAGTTGTGAGCCTAGTAGTCAACCATCTTGGGTTCTGTGGGGAAGGAAGTCCAATTCAATCATCAGGTAGTAGAAGAAGCTTGCTAGCGAGGGAATAAACTTCTTTCTCTTCTGTCTCAACGTAAGGTGGATGATGTTGGGTACCTTCTTATATCTACCCATAGGGCTCACATGTGAAAGCTATGAAAGCTACTTTACCGAGTTCCCCGATTCTAATTCCAACTTTGACCTACAAACATACTTCCCTGCCAGCAAATCAAAAAAATATCACTTTCCCAAATGGAAGAAGGGCAAGGAACCTCTTAGTACCAAGCGGGCTACCAATTAGTTGATTTCTTTCCCAGCCATTTAAATGAAATTAGTTGATACTCCCGAATCAATGTTTCTATCTCACTTGTGTGATTAGACTTGCCTGAATGAAGACCAAGGATGACAAATGCCCTTCGGCGGGGCAAAGAAAGCTTTCAACGGAGGTTGCTCAAATCGCTAATGTGGGAAAGAGATTTCTACTTCCCATCATTCAAAACTGGACAACGGGGTCTAAGAATTTGTCGACAAAGAAGCTTTTCAAGTAGAAGTAGGCTGGAATCAAAGTCTCAGGTTCCATGGAATGACTTTGTTCCCCCGAAGGCCAAGCCTATTAGAAAATAAAGACTTAAGTCGGTTTGCGAACCCCAAACAAGAAATGTTCAGATTCCAGTTACAGACCCGAGTGTGATAAGCCTTACAAAGGCTGTGCTATATGGGGAGGGCTTTTTATTGAAGCATTAAGTCATCATTCAAAAGTCTTAAAGGAATGGCCATAGCCTGATAAGCCAATCTACACCTAGGATGATGGCATCTCCCCTCCAACTTTTGAACTTTTTACCTTCTAACTTGGCATCACAATTCGTGTCAAGTCACTATTATTGTGAACCATAGTCCACTTGACGACTTTACCCCACCGGGTTGTTTTTGGCTAATTTCAGAGCCCCTGGGTTTACAAATAACTATACAACTATTCGAACTAAACCACTATACAAGAGAACACAAGATAGGTATTAGGTCCCGGCCTCTTCTCTTCATTTCATTGCTTTGACTGACCTCCTTCCTTGGGTAGGAGTAAACATAGTGATGATGGCTTATTTCTTATATAAGCTTCTTCAGTTTATTGAGCATACACTTCTTCACTACGCGCCTTTTCCCATAAAATCTAAAGCCAATGCCGATTCTTTAAGATCAAATAAAGGCAATTCAATTGTTTTTTTACGAGGAGCAGCAGGAGACCAACTATTCCTAGTGTAAGACTCAGCAAATAAAGATAGATAAAGTACACGAGATTAAAGAAAGAATAATACATATCTTTGGACACCTGACAATTTAGAGAACCTTTGGTAGATGGCACTATCTTACCAACTTTGGTTCTGATGTGTGGGGTGCTATTGGTTTTGTTTGAGGATAAGTTCGTTTTTCTGGCTTATGACAGCACGATCTGAATAAGTAAATCAATCGAATGTCTACTTCGTTTCTGTTTCACTAGATTCAGAAACACGTGAACATGAGCATCTGCAATAACATACTAGTATTCACATTTACAAGGAACACAACAATGAACAGGTAGTAAAGGCACAAGGGTATAGCAGCTGGCATGGCAGCTACTTTACAAAGCTTTTGACCCGTTTCCATCACATACTCTTGGATTTCAGGCCATGGTACATGTCACCCACACTGCTTTACGAGCAGCACGAAGATGAGCTCACTGTCCTCTCCGCTGGTCTCTGGTTGAGAACCATTCCTCCCTGCGGATTCTGGACCTGTTGCCCTTGAAGCAATTTCTTTGCTGAAACATATGGACAGAGCAATGCTCAGATACTAGCAGCAGCAGATGCCAGATGATGTAGATTCGCAGAAGCTAGTAAATTCTACTTATGTACAGATATAAAAATGTCCGCGCGGGCCAGCACCCATCCAATATTTGAGTATGAAGTATTACATACCAATCTCGTAAAATACATCATTCACGTTGATAGCCGTTTTAGCAGACGTTTCCATGAAGAAGAGGCCATTCTCTTGAGCATAAGCCTTGGCTTCCTGCAGCAGTCAAGTGGAATTGAGTTACACACCCCACAAAAATATTACTTCATTGGATAATATGTCCCGAGAAGAGAAGAAACAGTTACGCCTACATGTCCCAACACTTAGATGGTCTCAGGTCCCAGCTTATTAAAGTGGAAGTAGACTGACAATCTTCACTATTTCTATTTATTCTTACTGGGTCAAAACTATATTACTTTTTATTTACAAGGTCAAAACAAGATGTAAAACAATTCACTACTATTCAGGACCATATTGTTGAACTTTAAAAAGTGCACGATTAAATCTGGCCTCTAGTATAAGAAGAAATATGCATCAATAATGGATATGATAAAAGTGCCAGTCTCTGTAACTGTAACTACAAGAAGAGATGATGTGATGCATGAAGATAGTGTCAACAGTGGGATGTCAGGACAACTACATACATCTGCTGGCACCTGCCTCGCCTCTAACAAATCAGCCTTGTTCCCAGCAAGAGCCATTATTGTGTTTGGGTTTCCTGCATAAGAAACAGAGACAGGAACAATTAACATTACATAAGCCCACTCATTCACATTGAACATCCATGGGAGCCATGCCCATGCTATCACAGTAGGTGGATCAAATTTTATACAATTGCACTCCAGTACAAGACTACTTTTCACGCAACTTTATACAATTGAAGTCCATTTTTTAAAAACAAGAAACATAAGGAATATATTACAAATAGATGAGTACTGGATTACCTTGTGCTTGAAGTTCTTGGACCCATTTCTTTGCTTTTGTAAAAGAGGCCTATAAGGTAGAAAACAAGAATGAACTTTTCTATTTGCTGGTCATGAGTTTCTAGTACCAAAATATACACCATATAAATTTAGATTCAGGTTGCTGACAAAATGAAAGAACAGAAATGCAAACAACTAATTGTTCTAGCTCTAATATATTACATTGATTCATTTCTGGTAACACATATAGTAAAGCGACTAAACAGATCGACTTTCCACACAAATGGCTTAAAACCAAGTACGACAAATCTCAGCAGTCAAGATACAAACTGAAGGATGTGAACAAAAAAATATCAGGAATCCAATCTTCGATTGGTGTTTCAGCAATTCTCATACATCTCAATTAGAAACTCATCACTCAGACAGAGAAACCAAAAAGTAAGGCCAAGAAGGCATAGAACCATCAAATAAGAGATACATCATTCGATGGCCAGCATTCCACAGGTTAACAGGTAGAAATTTAATTGCTGTTTTTAGGCCAGAATATTGCTAGAAGCAGAGCAAAGCATAAGGTGTTCAGCAGTAAGCAGTGATAACAGTTGCCAAATGAGGACAAGGAATTTGATCATGACAGTCAGTTCGATATTTTGATCACACAGGCAGATCAATTTCTCATCTAAACCCACTAATTGTGGTTCTCATAACATTTGTCATTACAATTATGCCGTTAATTCTACAATTGTGTTTGCAACGGCACACTAGCTACTTATCTGTGTTAGCAGTAGCTAAGCATGTGGGAACAAACCTTTCACCAAAATGGACTAATAAGTAGTTCAGGTAAGTCAGTTTGTGTTGTACTGACCGCGTTTGTTATGTCATAGACAACAATCGCAGCAGCAGCACCACGGTAGTACATGGGCGCCAAGCTGTGATACCTCTCTTGCCCTGCGGTGTCCCAAATCTCAAACTTGACCGTCTCATCATTCATCACCAAGGTCTGTGAGAAGAAAGCCGCTCCGATGGTCGACTCCTGCAGGCAAATGGAACAACCAGTTTAGGCATCCCAGCATCTCAATTTTCAAACCATAAATTATGTGTCAAGAAAGGTGAAGTCTCACCTGGAATTCGACGAACTGGCCTTTAACAAACCGGAGAACCAGGCTGGACTTGCCGGTGCCGACATCCCCGAGAAGAACCTGGTCACCCAATCCAACAGAGCAAGAAAACGCGTATCAGCGAGCATCGCAGAGGTCAAACTCGGCGTACCTCACAAAACAGGGAACCCTAACCCACATCTCCGAGAAGACGCAATCTTTAAACGATCGGGTCTAAGTTCACCTAGGGTACACCCAAGAATTCTAACGAAACTAACCAACGACGACTAACAACAACAGACAGAGTCAGCGGAGCGCACAAGCACGCGGCGGAAAGGGGCGAAATTTTTTAGGAGGGCTCGGGACGCGGATTCGCTCACCAGCTTGGCGTTGCGGATCTTGTTGCCGGTGGTTGACGCCATCGAGTGGATCGGGATGACCGCAGGCCTTGGGTGGGGATCAAATCACTCTTGGCGCACAGATGAGGAGTGGAGAATTCGGGAGGGGGTCCCCTAAATTCGGCTTTGTGGTTTCGTTCTGGCGTGGCGTGGCGTGTTGGATGATCGCCCCCCGCCCCCTCTCGTTTTTAGCTTTTTTTCAGTGTTCCTTTCGGATTAAGGCGAAGCCGTTTCATTTTAATTTTGATAGTGTTTGGTTCAAAAAAAAAATATAGAGCGGAGTGGTTCCACGAAGAAAAATATTCCTTGGATAGAATCATTTGGCTCGAAGAATAACTCCGGACCTGAGCACTCGGTTTCTCTCCCGATGCGCAACGCTCCTTTCCTTCTCTCTTCACACATGAGTCATCTCGGTGATGAGTCTCTGTACGATTTTTGGATCTCGCTAGCCACCGGCCGAAGTCCTCCTATAGGCCACCGACCGAAGTCCTCCCGTAGGCCATCGGCCGAAGTCCTCCCACAGGTCGGCCCCTCCCTCCCCGCTCTGCTCTGTCGGCCGAAGTTGTCGGCCCCTCCCTCCTCGCTCTGCTCCATCAATGGAGCCGCTTTCTGACGCCGGTGCCGGCTCCTATTGCAGGCGCGTGCAGAGGCCGTCGGTCGAAGTCCTCCCGTAGGCCGGACCCTCCCTCCTCGCTCTGCTCCGTCGGCCCTCCTGCAGGCGCGCAGACTGGCCCCTCCCTCCCCGCTCTGTTCCGTCGGCCCTCCCACAGGCGTGCGCAGAGGCCACCGATCGAAGTCCACCCGCAGGTCGGCCCCTCCCTCCCCGCTCTGCTCCGTCGACCGAAGTTGTCAGCCCCTCCCTCCCCGCTCTGCTCCGTCGATGGAGCGGCAACCTCCGCGCGCCGGCGCTGGCTCCTATTGTAGGCGCGCGCAGAGGCTACGCTCCTCCTACAGGCATGCAGGCCGCGCGTGGAGGTCCCTCCCGCAAGGTGCACATGGCACACGCGTTGTCCTCTGCTGGTTTTTTGGAACTCCGATCTAATTTTTGGAACTCGATATGTTTTTCTTTCGGGGTCCAAAGGAAGGAAGCAAAAGATTCAGCATCGGTGGTAGTAAGGTAATACCAACTGTGCTTTTATTTTTCATGTGTAAAAATTAATGTAGATTTTGTATTGTGGTTAATTAATGATATTATCAACAATGCTTGTATTTGTTTGTGTAAATAGATGAACGAGATGACCCAACTTCTAATAGTGTGTGCAGCTGCCACTCATATGTTCCATTATATGACGGTCGTGGCCATTGAGTCTAGAAAAAGAAAGTGTTATGGTCATGCTCCTATAGGGAGGATTAGTTATGCTCCAATTGAGGGTACAGATAGGAGCAGAATTGACTATCTTAATAATAAGATTTGGAAGAACAATGTCATTTGTGTCAATATGCTTAGAGTTGCTAGTGTGGTCTATTGGAAAGCTCTATTCATATGTGTGTTGAGCAGCAAGTTGCTATATTTTTGCATACCATAGGGCACAATGTTAGGAATAGGTTAGTCGGCACTAATTTTACTAGGTTCAATGAAACTGTTAGTCGATGTTTCAATAAAGTACTTCACGCTATTGGAGAGCTACACAACGACTTCATTAGGCCACCATCGTCGTCAACATCGGCTAAAATCCTAGGGAACCCATGATGGGATCCTTACTTTAAGGTAGTGGCTCTTTTTTTATGTAATGTTGGTTCCAATTGTAGTGTTTGTATTCAGCCTCATAAGTTGTTATTGTAATGGTAAATTAGGATTACATTGGGGCTATTGATGACACACATGTTCGAGCTTCCGTTCCTAAGAAAATGGAGGCTGCCTTCCGTGGTAGGAAAAGTCACCCAACACAAAATGTTATGGCAGCCGTTGATTTTGATCTTCGGTTCACATTTGTGATGGCCGGTTGGGAGGGAACAACACATGATGCACTAATTTTGTGAGATGCTTTAGACTGAGAAAATGGTCTTCGTGTCCCTGAAGGTAAACTAAAATTTGTATAGATTATTCCTTTAGATATGACATAATAACAAGTGTAACTCACATATGTCCTTATATGATAGGCAAGTTCTACCTAGTTGATGTCGGATATGGAGCCAAATCGGGATTCTTACCCCCTTCTCGTGGTGTAAGGTACCACTTGAATGAGTGGGGCAACAATCCGGTTCAAAATGAGAAGAAATTATTCAACCATAGACATTCATCCCTCAGAATCACTATAGAGCGTGCATTTGGGTCATTGAAGAGAAGATTCAAAATTCTTGATGACGCTATACCATTTTACCATTCCGTACACAAGTAGAAATTGTGATTGCTTCTTGCATCATTCATAATTGGGTTATAGAAGATGGGGTGACGAGTTCATAATACCAGAGAATGAGGAGTTGCCTATTATTACTCATCAAAGATCTTCCCATGGACAAGCTATGGAGCATGCCTTTATGGTTAATTTTAGACAAGAAATTACCAATGCAATGTGGGAAGAATACTCATCAAATACATGAGTGTTATGAACCTATGTACCCTTTGTATTTTTAATGAACCTATGTACCATTTGTATTTGTTATGAACCTATGTATCTTTTGTATTTCTATGAACCTATTGAATTTTGCTATCTATGTATGCTGCTGAAATTTTACTATTTTGCTGAAATTTTGTTATGTATGTTACTGAAATTTATGTTTCTTAAAGCTTTAGGCAATGGAGGGAGAGGTAAAAAGTAGTGGGAACACTCAATGGACATCCACTCAATCATCTTTTGTGCAAACTTTTCTTGCCAAACTTGTAACCGAGGGAACAAAGACATCTACCGGTTTCAAAAAGGTTCATCTCAACAGTTGTGCTAAAGCTGTTAATGAGCATTTCAAGGTCAATATGACCGGTGATCAGATTTTTAATCACTTAAAGACATTAAAAAAAGTACACTAGAATCAACTACTTGAAGAACTTGAGTGCTGCTCTATGGAACGAAGATGAATTTATCATTAGCTTCGATCATGAGCATTATACAAACCATTTTGAGGTAATATATGTTACTAAAATTTTGCTACCTATGGTGATGTCTTATATGTACTAATTATGTTTGTACTTGCTAGGATCCAAGAAACAAGGATGATGATGAATTCATAAACAAGCATCTTTCGTACTATGAAAAACTAGCTACAATCTTTGACAATAGTGTTGCAACTGGACAATTTGCAATGACCTCACATGAACCCCTTTCAGAGGTGGGTGACAATACACAAAAGGATGAGAATTTGGCATCATCAAGTGCGGCTACCAATCCGAGTGAGGTTGGGGCATCATCAAGTGCCAGACCATCCAAAAGAGCCAAGAAGGATGACAATGCACATGATGGCTTGGTTCAAGCAATTGATTGTGGTAATGAAACACTATCCGCACTAGCCGATGTCATAAGAGAGGTGGCCGCAGCAAAGACGACGAAGGCAAATTTACCCGATAATTTGTTTGAGGAGGTAGACAACCTTCCGGGTTTTGAGATTCACCACAAGTCCAAGTGATATGCTTATTTGGTGGCTAATCCTCATATTGCAAGGGTGTTCATAGACTTGCCATTGCTTTACAAAGTATCATGGATTACAAGTTTCGTTGATGAGAACTTTTAGGTGAACTATGTATGGTTTCAATCATGAACCTATCTATTTATCATATGTGTATGAATCTAAGTATATTGTATTGAACTTGTCATATGTGTATGGATGAACCTAAATATGTTGTATTGAACTTATCATATGTGTATGAATGGACATAAGTATGTCATGTTGAACTTGTCATATTTATTTCGAAATCTATCTCTCATATATATGCATATGAATAATTGTTGTATGAGTATTTATAATGTGTCATGGTTAAACACTATATACTCTTTTTATTTCTTTCAGTTCAACTCCTGAACCAAACAAGAAACAGAGCCACTTCGTTCTACTTTTTTTCTGCAACCAAACAAAAAACAGAGTCGCTCTATTCTATCTACCAAACATGAAGCGGAACTATTCCATTCCAGAATCTGGAGCGGAGCCGTTTTGTTCTCTCAGATTCCCTAACCAAACAGCACCTAAGAGATCAACAAATATGGAGTCCTTTTTCTGTTTGGTCCCTGCGTTATCGTGTAACTGTGTACAGGTCCTTTGGCCAGGTCATCACAAACACGAGTTGAATCCTTTGAGCTATTGTTCAATTTCAATCTTGACGCAGCTTTGGGGTTTTCTTTTGTTGACGTTTGATAGTGCAAATTTGCACTAGCTAACAAATGAAAATGGGAGGGATTACAACTAGAGATGAACTTACAATCATTTAGTCAATGTTTAGTTTCTTTAGTCATTTGATTAAAGTTTAGTGACAAAAATTTAGTGACTAAATTATAATAACTAAAGTTTAGTCATCTTGTTTGATTCTAGTGACTAAAAGTGATTAAAACGTTGTACAAATACTTAGATACTCTAATAGATATAAAATAGTCAAACACATTTTTAGGGGTATTGGATGTTTTTTCTTTTAGTCATTTTTAATCACCCTCTTAGTGACTAATAGACTAAAATTTAGTTGGTATTTTAATTATCATGTTTGATGTTTTAGTGACTAAAAATAATTAAATTTTAATTAAGTGAAACCAAACAGATCTTTAGTATGAACTTATTATACCGTTATCATAAATAACATGATTTCCTCATGACGTGAGGACATAGTGGACACCTCAGAGACTAAAACAAATTGTGTTTGTACATTGTTCTAGGTTTACATGCTCCACAGAGCACAGACTAGAAGAGTTCAGGGTCAAAGTCAACATGTGTACCCGCTTATGAGTTGAGGGCAAATTTAAACAAAACCAGGGTTCTAGAAGAAGAGAAGAAGTGTTCAACTTTTGTTCGCTGAGAAGTTGGTGGCAGGTCAATTCTGACCTTTACCTAGCTCTTTCTAGAATGCTCCATCTGTCGTGCCCAACCGGCAGCACTGAATTTTTAAGGTCTCGTTTGGAATGCAGTAATTTCACAGGAATTTTGTTAGTTCAATTTCACGTAGAAAATAGAAAAAAATCCTTCACTCCAATGGAGTGCTAAATACTTTTCAGCTTATTGTCAAAGTACATAATGCATTGAGAGATTACTTGTACTTTTCTTCTTTGAAATAATCATCTTTAGTCTCAAGCGTTAGCAACTGAGGGAGTGGGAATCAGATTTCTTAGGCAGCACTACCAAACATTGTTTTTTAGCAGAAGTAATTCTTTATTGGTTATGAGAGGTGATTCTTTGAAATAAATTAAGAAGCTGAGAGTTGGAAAAAATAGATTCTCTTGATTTTAAGAAGTGATTCATCTTAAAAGTTTATCATAGAAAATAAAAAAGAATTATTTTTAACCACAAAATCACTGCATAGAAGAATCAGGGAGTGAATCGGAAGAATCAGGAGCTAAGAGTTGTACAAAACTACCCATAGCCTTAAACCTGTGTTCCAATTTTCTTTTGATAGATTGTTTGTTTTCTAGTTTTCTCAGAGAACTATGATAACACCTGACCACAGTGGCGATTGGGATCAAAATATGAAATGGTTCGCGTAGAGTATGGCACTTATAATAGAGTATGAAATGCACTTATAACAGAATATGAAATACTCACAGGAAGTCCGGGTTCAATGAAGCAGAGGAGCTGCAGTTATTAGATGCTTTGGGCTTCAGCTGAATTTGGCCTATGAACCAACGTTCGTTTTATGTATGGTCGGAAAAAACCTTATCCCCACCATCTGGATCAAAACAGGCTTGGTGAGGTGACTCGATGACCTATCGCAAGTGGAGACGGCGATGCGGTGGTCTCCTCCTGCTGTGTGTTGTATCCAGTAAGTCTCCCTCCCCACCCCTCTTCCTTCCCCTCTTTTCTCCCTTTCTACAATTCTTGGATTTCACGGGCGTCATGGTGGCGCCGACATCGACCACCCATGCGGCCTGGTCCAGGCCCACATATTACCTTCTTCGATCTGGCCATAGGAGCTCCACCGAGGTGAGCGTGGCCTGGTAGATCTGACCGTAGGAGCCTTCACCGATCAAGGCCTTGGCTAGGTAACTGGTTCCTTCACTGATCAGAGCCTTGGCCCCGAATTTTATTATGAGAGTGTAAAAATTATTCGAGTAACATATCTCGTGAAACTATCAAACACGAGACAATATGAAAGAAATTCAGAATTAAACACCACTAAGATTTAGTGCTTGAAACTCATGTTATGATGTTTAATGTAAGGTGATGTAACGATTATGTTTATGAGCATGTCTCTAATGTTGCTAGCATTAATATTATGGAAACTCATAATTGAGATCTCAAAAGGTTTGATTCTGGAAACAAGTTTGTTTTCTAGAAATGTACACATAATGGTGAAGGAACTACATAAAAAGAGAACGAAGGGAATACATTCGTACATAGAAAAAAAGTTTGTGCTTTTTTTAAGAATGTGCAGCACATGTTGCATTAAGATAAGAGGGAGTTTGAGTACAACAAAAACACAACAATAACAAAGACAAAGAAGATACAGCCGAACACCAGGAGACATCGCTACGACCCTAGCAGGCCATCCTAGGATAGCAGCCCTGCTCAGCCGAACACTAGGAGACATCTTTACGACCCTAGCAGGCCATTCCAGGGTAGCAGCCCTGCTCTACTCCACTAGAACGCCTCATCCCAAATCAAGTCAATCAAGGATGAGGAAGGTAAACTTGACGATGAAAACACCCTAGTATTGCGTTTGAGCCATAGTCTCTAAGAAACCAGGATGATCAGCGAGTCCACCGCTTTACGTCGAACCTTAGTCACTCGTTTTCGAGCGGCGATCCACCAAGCAGTGAAAGCTTGACCCAGAGATGGCGAGAGGTGCTACAATCCACAGCGACGAAGAACCTTGAACCACACATCACGTCTGAAGGAACAGGAGAGGATTAGATGATCAAGACCTTTCGAACTTTGGCTACAAAGCGCGCAGTCCCTGTAAGTTTGAAGGTCATGTCTGAACAACCTATCCAAAGTCCAGAACCGGCCGTGGAGCACGAGCTAGACAAAGAAATGACATTTGTTTGGCGCACAGAACTTCCATAGTTCTTTGAGGCCCAGCGCCGCCAACTGGCCCGTGAACAAAGCACGATAAGCTCGACCGGACAAACACCAACACCAAGAGAAAGTCCTACGCCATGGCGAAGAGCCACCACTGACAGACGTTGGTGAAGTTCGTGCGTGAATCCAGCTGCACAGCCCATGTGTAACGGCACCTAATTTTACTGCTATTTTTTGGGCAAAATATATACTGGCAATGCAAATTCAAGTTGCCAAGAAACTTATTATTTCAGGACTACAGAAGTGCCGGCCGTGCATCACCGGAAGACATTGAAATCTGAAGAGAATTTAATTTGCTTCGGTATGTTTTTTTTCTTTTTTGAACGAATGAAGCACTCACATTTACATCACAAACTATTCGTGGATCTAGCATTCAATGCTCTGCCTTGTGCCCGTGAAATGAACAACTACTTTGAAACTTGGCATTTGCAATTACAAGCTGTGATTAACATTTGTGACGATTCAAACGTACGCGCTAACTCATGGAAAACAGGGCCTAATACTAACACTTTGCAATTTGAAGTGTTCCTCGAGTTCTTTTTCGTTGAAGATGATAGCATGCATTTCTGTCAGTAATAAGCTGTTTCAGCAATTGAACACTGTTTTATCTTTTCGGAGCAAATGCCTGTGCGA
>VSTD030001545.1:0-12984 GCA_008808055.3 Sporobolus alterniflorus | reverse complement strand
TACACGCTACACACAGCCCACCGGAACCCGCCAGGTGGGCCCTCACGTGCGCCTCGTGCGATCTGGGTCGCAGGTGCGCCCCCATTCTGGACGAGCTGGGCCCAAAGCCCATTATCACGGTCCAAGCTATATAAAGGGCGTCCTGTAGGAGCTAGGGTTCCACCAAGCCGCCGCTGGCCACATCGTCCGCAGGCGCCCCCCATCCTCCACGGCTCCTCCCGGCTCATGATTCGCCACCGACGCTTCCACGTCCGTCCCTCCGAAGAACGGCGCACCGGCGGGCCGTCCAAGCCACCGTCGCCATGGACGCGTCCTCCTCGGTGACCGGCCTAGTCCCGCGACTCCACGACAGCGGCGGGGGCGCGCCCACATCCTCCACGGCTCCTCCTGACCCGGGATCTGCCGCCGACCCTTCCACGCTCGTCCCTCCGGAGAATGGCGCGACAGCGAGTGGGCTCCTCCACCGGCGAGTGCGCTCCTCCATCGACGCGCGGCTCCATTCAGCGCGCAGGCTCCTCCACCAGCACACGGGCTCATCCACCGGCATGGACTCCACCGGTGAGTGGGCTCCTCCATCGACGCGTGGGCTCCACGACTGGATCTACCTCGAGTTGGATGAGGCGAGGCGGATCTACCGATAGTCTCCTCCGCGTTGCAATATGAGATATTGTAAATGTGTTGTTCCAATGCTTGTAATTTCAAATCTGGGATATTGTAACTATTTGTTGCAATGACTGTAATTCCAGTTTTTCAGTGCAATTCCAACACATTTTTACTGTCATTCCAACTGACATCTTGCAATCATCCAATATGTATTCTAAATTCATTGCAATTGCAGCGGTCATAAAAAATTTTAGGTCAACTAGATCAGTTAAATATGTTGCAAACGATGTATCGCAGTTATTGTAACTGTCTTCTCAAAATATTGCAACTGTGCTGATTAATGGAACAGATCCATTAAATCTGGATCTGGCTTGATTTTCTTTTTTTTCTGAATTTTTCCATTGCAACTGACTGCTAAAATCATTGTAACTATGTCCTGGCTCCCCTATGCGCAGATTACATAGCAACTGAGCATATGCTCATTCTAGACTCGTCCTATAGAGAATATTTATACTAGGGGTATGCTCATTGTATGTACACACTGCGCACAACCCACCGGAAGTGAGTGAAGGGGCGTAGAAAAAAGCTCATTTCTTTCATTCAGGAATGGACACTGGACCAGAATGAATTGTGGGAATATCGAAATTGGCAGATTTGTTATATTAAAATAAGTCTCAACTCAACACGACTAGTGAATTCAAATTATAGTAACTTGCAGATTTCTTCAAATTGTTGTAGTGCATGTGTTTTTTCAGTAAAGACCCTAACCTATAAATATTCACAGCCTGACTCATACGGGCAGACAATATTCACCCAGAGCCCCGTTGCGACCGCAATGCTGTTCTTGAAGGACCTTACCTTAGAGCAAAAAAGGGAATAGAAGTTAGGAAGACTACTGACATAGGGCGGCGGGCGAGCTCAACCTTGAACCAAACAAGCAACGGATTGAGCAACTAGCGCAAAGCCGTTGCGCTAATGCGCATCCATTTTCTTGCTCCACCGAGGGATGAAATCTTTCAATGACTAGGGAGGCGTCACCCGAGGTCGATTCCTGTGGATTACTATAGAATCTTCTAGAAGCAAGCTATGCTACCTTCTGGCTAGCTCTGCCATCTTAGAAAAATTCCTTCATGCTTAGCTTAGTAAGCTAGCTTGGTAAGCTATGCAAGCCTTGTTCTCCGGGCACTATGGTAGGACGTTGATTGATCATGATGAGAATGGATTTCTCCATCATGTAATGGTTTAGAAGAGTCACAGTCTAGTTCCCCGGCGGGCTTTTTCCCATCTCAACTAGACGAAGGAGATATTCATTCCATTCAGGCAGGTGAGGAAGGGTGGTGTTGGCTTGACCCTGTCTTCTCTCTTGGTCGGGTCGGAGGCTAAGTTTCTCATTTAGTGGTGAGGTGTTCATAGAAAGCAAGGCCTCGCCCAACGAATGTCGGATTTGATTTGGATGGGGTCTCGCTTGGACGTTGGGGAGATCCATAGATCTAGATAGTGTAGAGTCTTTCTCGCTCAGTAAAGATGAGTACGCGTGCTATGGCTTACACAATGGATCTTCGGGCAACCAACTCAGCACATCCAATTCTGATCAACAACTTGGAGGTATGGCCGAGTGGCTTAAGGCATTGGTTTGCTAAATCTACATACAATAAGATTGTATTATGGGTTCGAATCACATTTCCTCCGCACAGAAGTTGAACAGGCGAGCGAAATTATGTGAGAGAAAGTAATTGATGGAGTTCGCCGTCAGAACGAATAACACTACTTAGTGACTAGGAGCGGAGCACTACTTTCTTGTTCTTGGTGGCGTCTATAGCGAAGAAGACCCTCCTAAACAAGGGTCGTCCAGTCCCTGGTCGGCTCTCGGTTCTTGAGCAAGCTCCTCCACTGTAGGTAGGATGCTCATAGATGAAGAAAAGAGACTTTAGGCAAGTGGTTTTGGTAGCTCAGCTGGTTAGAGCAAAGGACTGAAAATCCTTTTTTGCTTGTTTCAGTGGGAAGAGCAAGGGGCATTGCCCTTGAAACCCTTCAGTGGTTCGAATCCACATTTGGACGTCTTTTTTTGGTATTACGCTCTGCGAGCAAGGAGCGCCACGAATAGAGCGAGAGAATGAATAGAGCGAGAGAATGAAGTGGGCTTTGGTGATGTCCGAATTTGCACCTATTTGTATCTATTTAGTGATCAGTCTGCTAGTTTCTTTGATTCCACTCGGTGTTCCTTTTCCATTTTACTTCGAGAGAAAAAGAGGGCTATGTTATTTATCGACCCTTTCATTCTTCCTTCGAATTAATAGGCCTATCATTTTTCATGAGGTGGCCAAATAGCGAATGAAATGCAAAAATAGGGGAAGGGGGGATGGTCACGACTTTGACTTAGTTTAAGGCTTGCTCGCCTTACTAAAGTACCAAAGGCCTTCACGGCTGACACCAACAGAGTACATGAAGTGTTATTTCAATGCTACCATGCAGGAGGGGGGAGGGGTATTGTCGGTGTAATCGGAACCAGGGTTCCCAATTACACTGCACTAACTCATCGACATGGCATTGGACCAAGAAAGGTTTTCTCTCTACTAAGGAGTGGTGCCGCCAGAAGTATGGGTCATATCCAGAACCAGGGAGCCACAAGGTGGAAAGAGGACCGCAGGGCCTGCGATGTGCAAGTCGATCCGACATTTTCACCCACAGCGGGTCACGACGCAATATGTGGCACGTACAAATGCGCTAGTCTCGGTGCCCAACCTGACTCAGCGCCTTGCCGCGGTCGGGCCGCGCGTCGACACGTGCCAAGGCACGGCCCACGGGATGACACCGCTCGACCTGACCCGGTCTCGCTCCCTGAGCAGATCTCCGACATTTTCACCCATAGCGGGTCTCGACACAATATGTGGCACGTACAAATGTGCGAGTCTCGGTGCCCTACCGCGGTCGGGCCGCACGTCGACACGTGCCAAGGCATGACCCACGGGATGAGACCGCTCGACCTGACTCGGTCTCGCTCCCTGAGCAGATCGCGTGGTGACGCATGTCAACTGTCGAGCATATGAAGACCGACCATAGTCACTACTAGGGCTTTCCCTGGAAGCCCCCTCTCTCTCCATCAAATGACTTTGGTAATCGTGTAGGAAGTGTTAGACAACGTGCTTCGGGCATATCATGTGCCTCTGCTATGTGTCAGGCAGCCCCGACCGCGTCGGCATAGATTCCACCACAACAAGACGCATAACTAAGTGTGTTCCTGCCCGTCTCTGACATAAGTGGTGAAGCCAACCTGACCGACTGAGCGACGGGGGAGGTTTTCACTCCCCACACCGCACGGTCATTACTGCGACGAGACGTATAACTCCCCCCCCCCCTCCGTCTGCACGACATAACTGTGGAAGCAAGCTCAAGGAGCAAGTGGGCGACTAGATGGATGGTGGGCCCTCAGCATGCCCTCTAAATGCGAACTTTGACCGAACGATCATTGCGTCTACATGCGACTTGAAGTCCCTCCGCATCTGATGCCTGGAGCGCATACAAAGTGCCTGAGGCGTGACCTCCAAGTTGGGCCGACCCAACCCTTTTCACCATTTTTTCCTGGCAGATTGTGATGGCCCCCTTGGACTATAAAAGGGAGGCACCTCGCTCAGGAAAAGTGGCTCCCACACACTCACTGTTGCAGAAATCACTCAGAGAGCTGTAACTAGAGATCCTTGTGCGCAATCCCACAAGAACACATCTCCCACATGACGTAAGGTCTTTAGCTTTCAGGCTGCCTGAACCTACATGATCTCCTTATGTGTTCTTAGTTTAAATCTCCCAAATCCCATGAAGGAAAGAGTGAGAGCACGCCCCCACGAATCAAGTAAGGGCGGTCCTGTGATCCCCATATCTCGGTGCTCATACACTGACATAAATGTTAGACTTGATGGTCAGGTGGTATCCAAAAAAGACACCTTTCGCTACTTGGGATCGATGCTCTAGAAGTATTGTGATATCAATGATGGTGTTAGTCATAGAATTAAAGTCGAGTGGTTAAAGTGGCACGAACCTTCTGGTGTCTTATGTAACCCTAGGGTGCCACAAAAGCTCAAAGTCAAATTCTATAGGATCGTGATCCGATCGACCATGTTGTATGGAGTAGAATGTTGACCTACTAAAAGATGACATGTTCAACAACTAAGCTTGCTGGGATGCACATGTTACGATGGATTTGTGGCCACACAAGAAGGGATAGTACCCGAAACGATGATATACGTGAGAGATTAGGGGTGACACCATTTGAGGAGAAGCTTGTGCAACATCATTTGATATTGGCTTGGACATATCTACAGAGACAGAGGAAGACCAAACTTGACATAGGAGAAGTCTGTGATGAGAGATTTTAATGATTGGAGTGTCACAAGGAGTTAGCATTAGATAGGATAGAGTGGAAGCTAATAATTCACATGTTAGAATCTTGATGTTCGGTTCCTCCTCTTTTATTGTCTTTTTATGTTAGTTTTTCCCCTTTTTATTCACCCTTTTTGTGTTTCAATTTGTCATTGCATTTTCCCCCTTTTTTGTTTGGTTTTTATTTATCCTTCCTTTTTTCCTTTCTTTTCCACTTTTGTTTTATCTCTATTTTTCAGCTCATGTGGGTTTCATCTCTAGTCTACCTCAACTTGCTTTAGACTAAAAGTCTTGGTTGTTGTTGTTCAAATAACAGGGGGCAGACTTAGAGGATATTCAGGGGCTTTCTCTCTTTGGATCAATCAACCTTCTCCCTACCTAGGAGGACTCAAGGGGGTTCTGGCTCACTTCATATTTTGCTCTTGTTGGAGCCTTGTGGCAGTAGGAGCGTGATGCAACTTGGCGAAATCAAAGCTCAAGCTTCAGTTTGCACGGTTCTCAAGTGAAATAGGATTGATAGGTATGGATGCGTTTTTGTCCCTCTTGCAATTTATTGACATAAAATGAACTCAAATGTTGTACTCAATTTCTTGTCACTTAGATGAACTCGATCTCTGTACTGCTCTTGCAGGTGTTACTGTTCTTGTGATTTTGTTCTCTAGTTCGTTACTAGTCCCTGATGACACCAATAGCTTTTGGTGCATGTTGGCGATTGCGGCCGGCTTGCATATAGTTTTTCTGATATTGGTATGTCTTAATCACTTCTATTTCCTAGATGTTCATACAAAATTGATTTTCAGTTCTTTTGTTTTTTGGAACTGAACAGATTTTGTGATGCAATTATGTAGGCAGATGGAGATTAGCTTACAGAGAAATGATGGTGAGGAGAACATATGCCGTAGCTTACTGCATACATAGCAGGATCATACATGATTTTTGGTACATTCTTTTGATGATGTGAATTGGGTTCAGTATCTGTATATATAGTAGGATCATAAATGATTTTTAGTACATTCTTTTGATGATGTGAATTGGGTTCAGTATCTGGATGCTCTGTAGCTCATAAAGCTTCAGTATCTCCTTTGGCTGCCTCTCCTGTCAGTACTTGCATTGTTGCTAATGTGATAGGAATGCTCTTTATCCGCATATTCTTTAGCTCAGCAGTCTTGCGATTCTATGAACAATCCTTTTCAATATAAAACAATGTATTTAATTTCCTGAATGGTAGGTATCAGGTTACACCTTTTGAACCTGTAGCATACTGTTTACTTATTAACATATCAGACAATTGTGCACATCAATTTCAAAGTAGGAAATTAGGAATTGAAACAGATTGTAACAGGAAATTATTATTTCCGAGGGACGGTATGTCATCAAATAGGAGTATGGCTTAACTTTAAGAAAAACATGCATAGATGATTCAGTCAGCAAAAGCTGACAACTGTGTTCAGAAGACATGCAATGTTATTATTAAGGTTATTACAAAGAACCAATTGTGTTCAGAAAACCAAGGTAGATAAACCGAAAGTCTGACATTATGGCTCTGATGCACTCTAAGAAAGTCATCAGCAGAAATACATGTATCAATCAGTACACTGTTATCTGCAATTAGAACTTTGAATATTTCTTCTTTTGATATCCACTGAGGCACTGACCAAGAATAGGATAGCTTGACGATGGCATGTTAGAAAACTAATAATTGACTTGTCAGAAGAACTGACAGTTAAATGGTGCCGGGGTATTATAGAATGCATCATTTATCCCTGATCAGACAAAAATAGAATAGAGACTTGGCATTCACGTTTTATAACAGCACGCATTTGCTGAACATTATCATCCGACGTGGAACTTATCACATCACAGGCATCAAAAGCTTGTGCTGACTAAAAATAACCCATAATAATTAACATAAAGAAAGATTTTGCTGACTAAAAATAATGCTTTTGCAGACAGATTGTTTTAGAAAAAAAGGATGTTAATCCGGACTCTACATACGCAGCCTCCAATTATTACATAATTTCAGCAACATAACCAAAAAGAGAAGGGAGCTTTTGCAGACAGATGTTAGAAAAATACTGCTGGGGATTCTATGAAACCGTACTTGGATTCTATAGAGCAGATGGCAGACACCTTGTCAATGCAAGGGAGAAGATATGGTATAGAAGCATGCGAAGAAACTAACACTCTAATTTCTTCCGTGGTGTCGAACTAGAAACATGTACTCCCTCCGTTCTTCCCTAATTCTTTACCAATAGAACTAAAAAACAACTAAGTACTGCTGTCCTAACGATATCATTTTGGGAACGGAGGGAGTATACCTCATATGGGGGAAGAAAGAATAAATGAGGTCGATCTTTTGTTGCCCAAAAAATCAAGAAGAATTGGAGTCGATTTGAAAAAAAAACCCAGTAATCTGTATAGTTGTTGCACATAAGACAGTCAAACTAATAGACTGACATGCCTCTGTCTGGTACTGTTTCCTACAGATCTTGATCTTCTTCTTGTTTTAAGAATAAACGTTAGTCGCTCGTGCAGTGGGTCGGTGTTGACGAATTTAAAAACTGAATTCTTGAGAAGAAAAACGTGATCTGATCCTAATCAATCGTCTGGAATTCTCTCTTTTATTTTTTTAGATATACAAGAGATCGGAAACTAACGATCAAAATTAGTAGCTTCATTAAGTACGTACCCTGACGAAGGTTTTGCGTCAGGCGTCCGTCGCCGTCGAGGTTGTAGTCGATTGGTTGCGCGGGTGTGGAAAGTAGCCTCCTCCTCCTTCCATCAGGCGGTAGGCAAGCTCGTCGAGCAACTCGTCCGCGGTGCGCAATGGCCGGCGGGGCTTACTCCTCATTGCCCAGAAGGGTGGACTGAAGGGCATGGTGATCGATCTTCCCCCACGAAACTTGGCACGGCGGCGGCAAGCGGAGCCCTCTTCGTCGAGACGTCGATCCGTTTGAGCCAACGACTACCGTGACACAGCTTCATATATCCACCGGTCGGTTCTGAATCAGACTCCTGTGCGGTAGTCAGAAACAGTAGGGGTTGTTCTGAATCAGACTCCGTCCTTCGAGACGTCGATCCGTTTGAGCCAACAACTCACGCTACACAACTTCATATCTCCATCGGTCGGTTCTGAATCAGACTCCTGTGCGATCCCCCACCGTCTGCCGATGTGTTTGACCGTAGTCATAAACAGTAGGGGTTGTTCGGTAAAAAAAAAAGGCGCCGTACAGACGAGATTCAACGGATCGCGATCCAGTCTGGGGTGTGTTTAACCAAAATGCAGAACAATGAGGACTGTTCTGTAAAATAACCGATGCCTGTGTGTTCGGTGCCGTTCTGGGCCGCAAGAACTGGATTCAACGGCCCAAGTTTGGATCGCGATCGTCTACCCAATCTGAGGGCCTGTCTCAACGAGATCCTACATATTGTGGACGTTTTCGGCCGTGCAGGATTGACTGGACGGTTGACCGACAACCCAGACCCCGGCGGCGGCGCCTCCGCTCTCCACTTCCGCAGCTCACTCCTTCTCGCCTCCACGACGACACGGGAAGTCTGCTTCAGCACTGCTTCCAGGCCGAATTCAATGCAAGTGTGTTTCGGGCCGACTAGCCGAATTCGGTCGGCCCATATAGCCTACCCTGTTGATCATCACAGCATTCCCACGTTTCACTTATCATCGACCGCATATTCCATCCGTATCGAGGAGTGATTAAAGTGCGAGATATATGTGTCTCACCCAGGGAGAAGAAAAAAAAACGGAAATAAAAAACCTGTTCAGTTGATGGTGTGAACGCACGGGTTAGCTGTGTTGGGCTTTGGCCGGAGTTCACCGGATTCGGGCTCAACTTCCTCCGTGCTGCCGGACTTAGAGGAGATTCCGGGGGTGGCAGGCCGCCCTAGCGGAGGAGGCGGGCGAGACAGAGGACGGCAGGGTGGAGGCGGGAGCTGAGGTGGCCTGGTGGGGGAGCTCGTTGTGGATTGGTTGAGAGGAGAGATATAGCATGATTAGGCTGGAGGTGAAAGAAACACAGAGGACAGTCGGATGAAGATCCAACGGCTGGCGTTGATCGACCGAAAAGAAGTTCAATTTCGTTCGTTTGAAAATTAGCAGCTCCCGAAAAAAACAATAGAAGTTGATGCAGTTGCAGAATAGGAACATGCCAAGAAAATGCATAAAAAACTTGGGAGGACGACGACATGCAACAAGATCGTGTCATATCCGACATGATGCCTCGCGAAAAGGAGGAGAAGAAAGCGACCACTAAAGACGGAGCGCAGCGAAAGTCGGTGCCGGAATTATTCCGAGATCGCAGGCCTTTTTTCAGAGTATTATCTTATCACGATTGCCATTGTCTACAGCGTTGTTGTGCCGGTTGGGCTCACGGCACTGTCACTGAAGAAGGAGCAGTAGCTTCTCGTCGACCCCTGTGCGCCACTATTGCCACTGATGCTACGGTACAGCTCCTCCTACGTTTGTGCTCCATCTCCAGTCTATGTTCGGACGGCTACGTACCAAGGCCAAGTGGAGCCATTATCAATTATGCTTATGCATGGAAACGTCGCTTATGTCGTAATGAATCTCGCCGCCTTTTTTTAATCTGGGAGGGCATGATTCGGTGCAGAAAGCTCCATCTCCAGAGGTAGGTAGGTGTACGTACGTTGATATCATTCTGTTCGATCGGCGCATAAGGCTGACTCACATGGCATGTGGTCTTGTCCTCATCAATTCCTCAATCATGCGTTCGTTGATTCTGAAATCATTCGAGAAACGAACCGCGCCTGTACGTTAAGAGAGGAACGAGGTACGGGTTGTTATTGTTACAGAGAAGGGTGCGTGCGTTAGTCGGACTGCGGCCCCAACTCTCGCATATGAACTCAATTCCGTCAGGCCCTTCTTCAGATTTCCTAAAGGCGAAGGACGGACGACGACAAGGCTCTTGCCACCTTCCCGAATCCAGATCATCAACAACTAGATTTGTCTGAGATTAGGAATTCAATTCAGACTTTGTCCGCTGTCCTCTCGATCGAATTTGTTTGCTAAGTAGTTCTTTGCTGTCGTCAAAATTAAAGCGATCTATACTAACCACTTTTTATGACGAGATGTTACGTCTCACGGACTACGTGCTATCAGTAGACGATGGTACCTGCTGACTAAGTACTCTATATAAGTCTAAGTAAAGACAAGTCACATGCGGTGTATTCACACACTGTCACGTGCCCTACAACACCGGACCTCGCCTCCTGGCTGAGGTGTGCTCTGACACTGCCACGTGCCCTATAACTCCAGATCTCGCTTCTCGACTGAGGTGGGTTCCGGCGCTGTCATGTGTTCTATTGCTCTGGACCTCGCCTCTCGGCTGAGGTGTGCTCTGACACTGCCATGTGTCATATGGCTCTGGACCTCGCCTCCCGGCTGAGGTGGGTTCCGACGTTGTCACGTGTCCCATGTCTTCAGACCTCGCCTCCCGTCTGAGGTGGGCTTCGGCGCTACCACGTGTCCTATGGCTCCGTACCTCACCTCCTGATTGAGATGGGCTCCGGCGCTGCCACGTGTCCCACGGTTCCCTGTGGGTCACGGGCCTCAAGCATAAAGAAAAGTCTATCAATCATACCAGTGCAGCTAGGCACGCATGTTCCTAACACACAAGTGCAACTTTCCAATGCGCCTGACAGGGCCTGCATGACGTGCGGGCAGGCAGTGCAGTCAATGCCTGCAACACGTGCAAACATGCAGCTACAGTACAGCGCCAGCGCTATGCATCATTCGTCTGGCACCGCTATAGTGCCAAGCGACTCGACAGCGCGACGCCGCACTGCTAACCGAGTGCAGCGTGGCAGGTGACAAGACCAGGGGTGCTCACACCGTTGAAGATATTATTTGTTACTCATAGCCATTAGATACCTACTGCATAGGATTTTACCTACTCGGAGCCACCTGTCGGGCCTTGGGTCTAATTGTAACTACCTGACCTTGAGCTATAAAAGGTCCGGATAGACGATAATACTAGACAAGTTCTCTAAACCCTAACTCTATTAGACAGTCTCTTTTTAAACTCTTTTAGGCAAGTTCAACCCTAGAGTTGAATAGCACACACAATAATACAACTCTCATTCTCCTGTGTACGTAGGGTATTACGCTCCGATGGCCCGAACCACGTAAACCATCGTGTCCATCTTACTTGAGCGTGGAGAGCTCTAGCCCCTCCAATCAACAAACCTTCACGGGCTGCTCTAGTAGCGGTGTCGGAGGAAGTGTCATAAACCTACTTTGACATTTGGCGCATGAGGAAGTGGGATTTTGCTTTTCACGTTAGGGTCTCCACTAACTCCAAGCCATCATCCCCGCGATGATGTTGCGACCTCGCTGGCTGAGGCTCGAGGTTGCTACCGTTCAACAGCAGTTTCACCTTCTCTGTGCTTCTCCCCTTCGGGTTTACACCCACATATGACTTCATGCTTCAGCACATGCTCAATCGCGATGAAGTGAACAAGCCCTCCTAACTGAGCATATCTGTAAGATTTACTCTTCGGGTGACATGTTTGGGATCTGTTCCCATATATATTGCCAGACCTTCCGTACAGTCAATCGGGCATGTCTCCCTTGTTCTTCGGTCCCACATAGTATCTAGAAATAGGTCTGGAGCAGCTAAACCTTAGTGAGGCCTGAACGGGCTTCGCTTCTCAGCAACTATCTTAGCTCACCAACGGTAGGTCATTGTCTCTCCGTGTATGGTCTATCTTCTCCTATGTGTTGTCATGTTTTGAGCTTTGGCTACCCAGTTCTGTACTTGCATCTTTTTAAAGCATCTTTGCTTTTTCTCACCTCCGGATTTTTGCCTCACTTCTTAGTGAGTTTTGCTCCCTTTTTATGCCTGAAACGATTGGTCTGCGCCAAGTTATTCGCTAAGTTGGGATGATGTAGGTCACTGTGCCATTTTCCTTATAGGCCAGGTGGTTAATTGTTCGTAGTGTTCCTATACCATGTTACTGAGTAAGTTAACCTCAGTCGCAGCTAAGCCCCTAACGCATCCTGAGGAAGTTCTCCCTACGGGGCCCCGTTCAGCCACCAACGGTGGGCCGCCATACCTCATCCTGATTCAGTACCCTAAGCGCGCTACAGGCTCAGCCTAGGTGTCTGTTGGATGAGTCTGCTCACTGGGTGCCTCCCTCATTATCAGCGGTGGGTCACTGCACCTCGGTCCAGTCTTACTACTTGGTACGTCCGATAGAAAATATGAACTGTTACATACCACGCTAAGGGGTACACATGGGACGTCCAGACCCCCAAGAAAAGCGTCAGCAGAAGCGCCGAACATGAGTAAGGGTGAAATATGTTCTAACTACTCTTTGAGCATTTGTCCCTAGATTTCTACAACCATTCACTGCCCTGCTCGAGGGACGGGCTCCGCAGGCACCGCGTGCCCTCAAACCCGATGTGAGCTCCGGTTTACTTCAGGCTTCACCGCCCTACCCGACGGGCGGCCTCCAGTGGTACCGCGTGTTCCTTATGCCTCGCACTGTGCACAATTATATTTGTAGAATTGTGCTTCAATTTTATGTCTGTTTTTTTGCATATTTTTATCCTCATGTGATCAGTTGCTTTCTCTCTGTCCCGCTTCTAGTTTGAGTTGTGCAATCCTGTCACATGTGGGTCTGCTTGAGGTACTTGCGACTAATTTGAGGTCCCTTGGTTATTTTCTTGCTTGGGGTCCAATGTTGCCGAATGACAGCTCCTCGAAAAAGCTAATGCTAAATGGGGGGTCTAGAGTGTGCAGTCTACTTAGCTTAGTCTTGTACCCTAAGCGTGTATACTTTGCTTCCCTAATGCTGACAGTTGAGTACTGGGGTCCAGACGGTGCATGCCCTTGAAAAAGGCTATAACCATAACCTAGATAGCATCGCACCGAATTACCCAAGCCCCGTAAGCCGGCTAAGGGTCGTCAGCCATAACAGAACTAAGTGCAGGGAGAATGAGACCTGTGAGCAGAATTACCTTTTTTCTAT